>JAGDQP010056692.1:0-12885 GCA_022664845.1 Lepisma saccharinum | reverse complement strand
CCTTCCGCTAGAGTCCCATTCACATTACCTGATATTCGATATTTGGTATCTATCCCTACAACTTTTATCATTTTACCAGTTTGTTTCCAAATTTTTACTTTAACTTCATCAAAAGACAGAATACAATGAAAGGTTTGTAGAAAATAACGCGAGTTTGAAAAGTCCGAGACAATAGATGTCACCGCAAGTTTAAAAAAATTGTGTGTCAAAGAATAAGCCTTTCACACCAGCTCATTCTCAAACATTTCTGTTTATAAAATACGAATGTATAAGCAAGTAACAAGCGAAAAATAGTAGGAAGTAATAATTCACAAAAAGGATAGAAAATACGGCGTACTTATCAAACCGTAGTTAATGGAACGCAGTATTTCTGGATATATATGGCTGTTCGACTAACTATCAATGTGGCATTCAAATTCAGAACAACAAAGAGACAGATTTTTTTGCCGAAGCACAAATGGATGCATTATATCCGTGCTTCTATATTTTAAATGTAAAAACGAAATTCAACTGCAAGAGATTTGTAGAGTTTCTTCTCATAACAAGCAAACTGACGTATTAGCAATCACGTATTAAATAAAGATGTTATTACAAAGATTTCCCCTTGTATCTCTAATTGAGTCCTATTTAAATTTTTACTTTTTGTTGCAATTTTTGGCATCTAAGCTTCAAACAATTTTTTACTAATGAAATCCATCTGAACAGAAAAGAAAAATGACGAACCAAAACGCTAGAGATTTTAAATACTATGAAGTCATCTTTACGCTAATGGAGAATTACATCTCGTCAGAGAGATTTGGAAGCTTAGAACAATACATTTATTACAAAGTGTTGTATATCAGACTTTAATAAAAAGAAATGTCTTTCCCAATCCTTCAGTTATGTAATATGTTTACAGCTATCGGGTCTTGTAGGAAAACACATAATTTTCTTTGAAGAAAAAGAAACAGTGGAGAAAAGGAAAATTTCAGATCCAGCCTCCGTAGAAGAGTCGGGAAGATCATCGTGGACTTCAGTGGCAATGAGGAAGGTACGTCTGTTCCAACCTCATTGTCGGCGATTCTAAATGAAGATTTCCATGATTTTCCTCAGTTTCATAATGCGAATACTAACCAGTGGTTTCCCAATTCCTTTGTGTGTTTTTAAACTGAAAATGTTTTTAAAATGAGAGAAATATGTGATGAAAAACTGGCAATGTGTTTTCTTTTCAGATGTATGAGCAAAGATTTTAATAAATTTTGCTCTTTGGTTTTATGCCTGTACTTTAGATAACTTCCCAAATTATTAAGCAGCAGTTAAGTTTCGGTGAGGTATCTTAAAATATTTATTCTCCCTTTACTTTGGCTTAAAAATGTGATTCGTTCAAAATTGATTTTAACATTATTTCCCTAGGAGATTACCTGTGTAAAGTTCATAGAAAATGTCCATTTTTTCCGTATTTCGAATATCAATGATTGTGCTGCTTGGTAAGAGAATTGTTAGGAATTCATTTTTCACAAATAAATCTCCAAGTTTTACAGCTCTGGTGTAATGTCCATATGGAAGATATTGCATTACATTTGTTTTCGTTATTTAAGTATGTTAATCCTGTACCCTACATATAAACCCTGATATATCTATTCTTCTAAATCTTGGAAAGAGTAAACCTTTTTGACAAGCTGGGAAAAAGGAAGTGAAACGATTGATAAAAAGTAGTTTTGAATTTGGAGAGGCGGATATCGTTTCATCAGTCCCAGTTAGCTTCCGTTATATTTCGGAGACGGTGAAGGGACAAAGAATTATTTACGGAGAAAGAAAGAAGAAACGGGTACAATTACAAATTTTGGATTTGAAGAGGTGGTTAGTCACTTTTCTTTCCTCATATTTTGGAAATCGTGATGGTTCAAACGAAACATTTTTGGGGGACAATCAGGAACAAATTAAGCACTGGGGAGAAAATAATTTTGAAATTGGGGAGGTGAGACTGTCGTTTCAGCAGATCCTCACTTTGGTTTTGCTCGGAAACAGTTAGGGAACAAACTGGGACAAACAAATGGCGAAAATAAATTTTGAATTCGGTGAGAGGATTGGGGTGGGGGTTGGGGTGAAATGGACCTGAAAATTTGTTCTTCCATTGTTGAAGCTGAAGTTGAAAAGTTGAAGCTGCCATTTTGCCATTCACTCAATATGATAAGAAGCAAGGAAATCCTCTGTGATAGATCGGCAACCAAATAAGGGGTTTTCACCCAATTCGGTTTTAACTTATTGTTCGTTATTGCTAATATTTATTGTTTAGGTCACCTATCTTCATGGAATTCTAGGGACTATTTAAGTGCCTTTGGGCAACTCTTAGAATTCAAGACAGCTGCCACCACTTATCATCATCATCATATTCAGCCGTTTTCTATCCACTACTGGATGAAGGCCTCCCCCTTTTCTATCCACCGTTTCTCGGTCTGCTGCTATCCTAATCCATGTAGCTCCTGAAAAACGCTTGACTTCATCTACCATCTTGCATTTGGACGTCGTCTCGGTCGTTTCTTTTCCCTAGGAATCCAATGTAGTGCATTTGTCGTCCATCTTCCATCTGTTCGTCTAGCTATGTAACCGGCCCATTTCCACTTCAGCTTCTTGATTACATCCTCTACCTTTGTTTGTGCTCAAATCCATTCATTTGTCTTCTTGTCCCTCCTGGTTTTTCCTAGCATGCATCTCTCCATTGCTCTTTGTGTGATTCTCAATCTTTGAGTCATTTGCGCATTCAATGTCCAAGTTTCACAGCCGTACATCATCACAGGTAAGACACATTGGTTATAAACTTTACGTTTCAGACATTAAGCATTATATACTTATTGTACTACCTTACAATAATTGGGTGTATTATGTATTTCTACTTTATTTTTGTCTAACTGATTACAGAACATGTCAAAATATTTGTTTTCATATATTTGGCAATTATTTTAAAATTGTATAACAAGCCATATTGAATTGAAGGGGTCAGTGGAAGAAGGGCCTATCCCACAATTTTGTGATTTGGAGAGAAATGCAGTTAAAGTATTTTTGATGTAGAAAAAAATCTAAGTAACGTAGGTATTTTAGTTTTTAGGAGTAGATACAGAACACTATGGAAAATTTCCCTACAAATGTGCAATAAAAATTGACAGCAGGAACTGAACTAATACATCATAATCTCACAATGATTGTAACAAATGAACCCTACGTTTGAGTGACATCTCATCTGTCGCAATCCCTCGAAACTCATCACACTGCTTCCAGGTCTCGGATCTCGGTAGTTTAAATGAAATATTAAAATATGTGTTGAAAATAATCCGATATATCGAGCTCTTTATTATTTTTCTCGCGCATTGTGCAGTATAGCCAGTACATCTCTTGAACACTATTCACTGAAGTGATGTACGTAGACTATAGTGCGATCTATATCTGGGAAAAGATGTTATACGCTTTTTCACACTTTCAATAACACCATGAGATATTGCATGTGTTCTAATGGTATGCCAATCAGAATCACGCTTACGGTGAGCTAAGACGACATTGAGGGATTGGCCCTTCTTCCACCAAGAAGCTGAACAGTTCATTAGCCATCACTTGTTATGATGCCTATTGCAAAGTGTTGGGTATATCTCTTTATGAATTTAGTTCAAAGAGTAAACACTAGATGACACTAGCTTACACTTCAGCCACAAAACTCATTTTTCATGGAGGAGTGGGATTGGCCCTTCTTCCACCAAACCCTTCAATTTATGGTTTTAAAAGTATAATTGTAAAGACCTTTTTAATTTTATTCTAATCTAAAATATTAAATGATCCTGGGTGTTTGGCTATATTCATGAAAGCGTCGTTCACAACTCCTACATATATAGAAAGAAAAACATGGCGGTATTGATTTAACCTTTTTCGGTGTCCCAAGGTGACTACACCTTTTCTGTGTTAAATCAACATAAACAATTGTTTATTTAACACTGATGAAATGTGTTTAATAGACATTGATACTGTGTTTAATAGACATTGATAACACATCTATTGTGTTGAATAACAGAAATCAGGCCATCTTGACGTGTAGATTTAATACAGAAAATTGGTCACTCTAGAACATCGAAAAGTGTTGAATGAACACCAATTTCTTTTTCCTGGCTAGTATCATATGAAAGCAATTAGCAAGAATTGACATTTTGTAAAACTTCTAATACCTTTATCATTTCTATGTCGAAAAAACAAGCAATAGTATCACATCCACTCAAAGCGTGTCCGACCAGAATATCTGGTATGATATCACTACTTTCCTTAACATATCGTCCGTCCGATAACGAACGTAGATATCAACATTTCTTTACAACGAACATCATTATAATGAAATGTTCGTTAGAACTACGTTTTCCGGAATCCCAGCCGAATTTCTGTTCTTCAATACAGAGTTCATTACAACGAATTCTCGTTATAACGAAATAAAATCGCGGGTTCAGTAAATTTCGTTATAACCAGATTTTAGCTGTATAATAAAAGTGACGCTAATTCTTTAACTAGAAATAGCTAACAAATGAAGATAAGCTACCACCTTCATAGTAACCAGATCAAACCCGGTGGGTTCAATCGAGTTTGTGGGCCCAAATTTGAAATCAGACCTAGGTTTTTCTGGGGCATTAAAATTATAATGGAGAAAGTAAATCATGTAAAGAAGGACCTGTCAGCTTTATACCCAGCAATGAATAAATTCTTGTAGGCGAAGTCAAGTCTGATATTATTTTCTTCTTTGTTTGAGGTGATAGAACTAGTTGTTAGACTGAAGAAAGCTGACCATATGGAAAGCACCTGCTATTTCCTGAGCCAGAGGCCTAAGCCCAGCCGGATAACTGGAGCTCCCTGAATCGAAATCTGAAATCCGTTTCTCTCTACAGGTCTTAATAACTGTTACACCTTGATCGTACATGATTGGTAAAAAAGAACATCAATCAATATTCATCCGAAGTAAAAAATTGAGTGAATAATGCCATCTTATAGGGGAATAGAAGTTGTTTCCTAGCCCAAAAAATGGGCTTATTTTTCTTAAATATACTATCGTATTGAAGACAACGACTTTTTCAAAATGGCTAACTGAAATCATTTAACTTTTACTTTCCAAATATTTTACTGTTTGGTTCACTATTGCAAACACTTGTTTACACATGAATGCAGTTTCGAACATAGATACAAGCTACGAAGGTAGTCTATGAAAGTTCAGGAATTTTCTTATTGTAACACGTTGGTAAGACTGATCGGTTGCAGCTGATTGTCATTCTTTAGTAAAGAATACATTAATTGTCAGCATTACGGGTAAATATTTCCTTCAATTCAATTTAGTTATTTAACAATATCGGAATATAGGGCAGACGCGACAACAAGAATAATAATAAAGAAAGAAAGAAATCGGCCCTGGTCTTATTTAAGGTACCATCACAGAATTTCCCTGGTTCGACCCTTAAATTCAAACCCAACGCTCTGCTAGCTTCCCACATAGCATATTATATTCCAGGAATATTCCTGGTTAACTCCCAATGTTCCAGACATATTCCTGGAACATTGGCAAGCTGCCTTGAACATCCTGGGGAAAAAATATTCTATTTTTTATCATTGCCAGACAATTCTTTACATATTGCCAAGGAATTAAAACTATCGAGAATGAGAAATATTGTTATTCTTTGTGTTAAATACCAAAATAAAATAAAAATC
This sequence comes from Lepisma saccharinum, assembly GCA_022664845.1. Classification (NCBI taxonomy): domain Eukaryota; kingdom Metazoa; phylum Arthropoda; class Insecta; order Zygentoma; family Lepismatidae; genus Lepisma; species Lepisma saccharinum. Next base: position 7,182 of record JAGDQP010056692.1, on the reverse strand, counting down.
TTAAGATAATTAACAGATTTGGGGAGTACAAATAATTTCGTAATTGTAGCAAAATGTTACATTCCTAGCATTTAAGTTTGGAATACGCCTCTGTAATAGATACCTTATTATGATCAGATATTCCCTGGGAAATATTCCTTTTATATTTTTGGAATGCGCTGTAGTTATGTGGAGTTGCAACTATTAAGGAAATTTATTTGCAACTATTTTAATTGTGTGTCTTGGCTGTGTGTATAGATCTCCCAACGTAGAGAAGGATGCAAGCTGCTTGTTGAAATGCTCTTTTGTCATAGCAATTGTCATACAAGATGCTAGAATACTAATTTTAATCTTCAATTGATACTTTGAAAAAGGAAATGTGATTTCTTGCATTAACCTGAGCTTTGGAAATCATACGTTTCCTCTTATGCTTGCTAGGATTATTAATAATAGTGTAACTACCTTGTTTTGGCCTTCTAGCTAGATATTTGAATCCTTCTGATGTTTCGTTGAATTCAGCATTATTTCCCCAGTAGTCATTAGTATCCATTCGGTTTTCATTTCTTAAACTGCTAAGATGTTTCCTTATATTCATTAGGAAAACTCTTTATTCGGAGGATATATTTGGCAATTTCGTTTAATACAACACAGCGTGGTGTCAACATAATTAAACAACACTGTAAATAAGCACAATAATTTGGTTGCATTACCTAACAGTTTTGTAACCACATTCTTTGAAATTAAGGACAGTTAGTTTAGCATTGGTGCTGTGTTAAAATGAAACAGAATTTGGATAACACAAGGCTAAATACTAGTTGGCAAACACTTTTATCACGTGACACATTATTTTGCCGTGTGTCGCATTATGGTGTCGCACTATACAGTAGGTGTCACCAGTGAGATTTGAGAAAGTAGATTGAACAAATACTAGTTTGAAAAATGTCTGAAATGATTCCGACCCCCTAACGGAGCATGTAGACGCGTGGGTAGCAGTGACCGTTTAGATGTTTCCGTCGCTTCTCGGCTCTGTTGCCTGTGACGTATTCAAGAGTACGCGGATCATCAGAGTACGGCTTTAGTCCGATAGTTCGGCGAAGTTTGCATGTTTACGCCATATAATATTTGTTTTCATGAGTTGACGATTTCGGTTTGCAAATATTCGAATCTATGTAACGGGTATTTGGCCCTATTAGTTCCTCTAATACAGATGTTTGGTCTGCCTTTCTTTAAGACATTTCAGTCCATATATAATCACAAGTTTAAACTTGAGACACACTACTTGGTAGAAGTACCTGGAAAACTCAGCGACGATGAAAGGATAAGTATAAACGTGCATCATAACGTAAGAACACAAAATACAATTTTCCAAATTTTCAATGACTTTCATGTAGCGTTTATACATATGAAGAAGTATTTCATTCAATGCATTTCCATAGATGAATATGTTATTTTAAGAAGGGACCCGAGTCACATTTATAACGTTTCGAGAAAGACGACAGAAACGATCTTCTCTAACACGGTAAGAATGTGGAGTATAGTTTTGGGGGCTATCATGCTACTATTTTGTTAGTTGAATCAGGACCATTTGTGATGCAAAACATGCGTCTACCCGCAGAGAGCCTGGAACAAGCAATAAATTAAAACCACCAAAAAAGTGACTCAGGAACCGTTTTACAATAACAAATTCAGATAATAAAGGTAGATAAAAAACTTTACTTACGTAACGCGGCTTAGAGGAAAGTACGAACTTATTTTTGAAATAACATAAAAAGAATAATCTAGAATTAAATTTAGCAACGCTAAGTTTACACCAATAAACACCAAGAGAGGAGGAGGTCCGGCCCCCACTTCTATGATTATTATAATTAACTTTATAAGTAGAAAGATCCGACGGGATAGGTGTAAAAGAACATCTTAGAAAGACATAGGACCTAAATATGTATGTATTCTTGCATTATTTCAACAATGTTCTAAATTAAAGCTTCGATTTGCTTCCAAACAAATCTAATATATCTAGAAATATTAACAATTAAATTCCAATATTAAATTTGTACCATAAAACACCACGGGGTAGGGAAAAAAAATTATATATTTTATATAATAAATTTAAATTAACATAGATTTGCATTGGAAGACATTTTATTGCACTTTGGGAAGTCCCAAATCAATGATGGAATTTATAATTCCTCGGATTCCGGAATTATAGCACTTCGGATATTCAACGTTTCTAAACTCATACTTTTCAAATCTCGGGAGGTCTATACTATATCCTGCAGGATTTTCTCAATTGTTCTGAAAGCAACTGACTAGCGGGAAATGTACAAATCGCTCCACGTGAACCCTGGTCTTCCATATTTGATGCTGACGGCACTCCTGAATCCTGACCTCTCGACTTTCCAGAATACCGAATTATCCACATTCCCGAATTCCGGGAAAAGAGCAGAGTTGAAACGGGTCAAGTTTAGGACCCAGTCCCTCGGTCACCGGTTATATGCTTGGGACCCGATTTCGACTCGGTGACGCGGAAGGCACGGCAGGAGTTTCATTCTTTCTGGCGTTTAAAAGGTTGTTTCTTATGAGTTGACAGAGACAGAAATTTTACCAACACAGCACGAAACACTCGAAACGGATAAGTTACTAATAATAGTAATAACCCGGACAGTAGAATTCGCAAAAAAAAAATAAACACTCAAGGAATCGCATTGAGTAGATAGATGGTTGTTATCATTTTGTGAAAATATTCTTTTTAACTCACGAAATCTCGTGAAATTTTAGACATTTTGCTCCTATGCACGAATTCTGAGTTTAAGAAATCTTACAAATTCATTCGCGAGAATAATACTTAAATTATGCTCGCGTAGCAATCGAAAAAAATCTATAATTCGTCTTCTAAACTCTATTGGACTCTTGTAACACGGAGAATGTTAGAATCAGAATCCTGCATAGATGATTGGCTGAAAAATTTCGAACGTGGTTTGCCATCTAGCGGGGAAAATACGAACTACATAATCACAAGGTCATTCATAGTATGTGTTAGGTGATATTTGTGTAAGGTTTTTGTCTAATATTTTATAATATCATTGCAAAATAATAATAATAATAATTTTAGCTACTCAAAATTATGCTTATACTAACGCGATTTTACCCTGAACTCACGACTTTTTATCATTTTCACTCACGAAATTTCATTCATGAAATTCTACTGTATCTAGTAATAAGATACGGAAATAGTCTCATATCAGCGGAAAGAACAAAAATAACCCCAAAGGTGTGCAAAAACAGCCTACTAAGGTAGTCGAGTGGTCTGAGACATTGGTCGGTATTTGATCACCGCATTGTAGGGTTACAAAATCAGTCTGGACATCTGTTCGAGACCGCGTCAAACGGGTCACCGAGTCAGGTTTCGAACCGGTCACCTATGTCCAGATTAAGTCAGGTCACAAAATGTGACACGGTTTCAGCTCTCTGCTCAGAGCACTACAGTGAAACAAATGCAAAGCTTACTTCAAATATCCCTATCGAATGAAAATATATCGACACGTTTATGGACTTCGGGACTTTAATATTTTTCCAGGGACACAACCCTAACATTCGGGATGTATGGTCACCGTAAACTTATAAAGACCACCAAGTGACACCATATACGATCATTACCTTTACATACACTGGATGTTGTTGATTTGTTCGAAATCATAATGATGGGTCTGTAGTAGGACATTTTATACTAAGTAGCCGGATACATAATTTTTTCGAACAATCAATTGTGTCTTGGAAAATATTTCGATTATTTATATTTTGGAATAGTAATTTAATCATTTCATGTTTCAACTTTCCTGCTCGAAAAACAAGCACACTTACACAAGTACCGTTAGCTCGATTTAGATGGCTTCAGAAATACATTCCCTGGTATAATCTAAAATTTTAAAACAAACTACCCGTTTTGCTAACGCAGATTAAGAATTTAGCGATCTGTTAAGTATATAATAATGTCCTATTCAGAAAAAAATATGTTCCTTCAACATAGGTTAAAGCTAATCGTCCGTAAACGCTCTGGCAACTTTAATTATCCGTTTCTTCTTGATCAAATATTTAACGGTACAATAGTGACTTTCTTACAATGAAGTTTCAAGGCAAAAGCAAGAAAAATACAGCATGCACATCGTTTTTTGATGAAAGAATTAAACAATAGTGTGACATTGCATATTTCTGTACATTGAAAGGTCAAAAACATAATTTTAATGACATAAATAACTCAAACAATTAACACAAAACGAACGTCTGCCCTCTTTCAAACTACAAAAGTGTCTCAAAACTACCATATAGCCTATTTTCCAACCAAGAACTTTTTTTTGTTTATGTAGTTCTCAAATTAAATTGTTAATGATTGGCGATTCATAAAATCTTGTCGAATTTCATGAGCAATCTAGAAGCCAAATCATAACAAAAAAAAAAAAAAATTTATAAAAGGACATATATACCTATCAGAGTATTCTGAGATAGATTTCATTGAATATTGCAATTAAAATGATTTTAGTTTGACTAGCATATCTCAACATAGGACACAATATGGAATTAATAACTCTTTCTCTTCCTCATGGAAATTGTATAAAGTGAAATTGAAGAAAAGGGTATAAGCGAACTTTTATCAACATGCACGGCAGTGCATGAGCCAAGTTCTTCGCGTCAGAAAACGTTAGCACTGCCAGAAGCATGTTATACAGGAACAAGAGTTTATGGCAAAATCGACGATTTGGGGGCCCCGTAAGAAAAAAGATGTTAAAGATAGGAATATGAGCTTTTGCCGTTAAGGAGATATGGTAAATATGTGCAGATGTACAAAATTTCATATTCGTATCTCAAACTATGTTCTAGTTGTGGACCCGTGAAATTGCACATTTTAGGCTAACTGACTCACTCATTCACTCACTGACTGACTGACTGACTCACTCACTCATCATATTGTTTAGGGTGTTTGGAGTAAGCTAGAAACATGAAATTTGGTATGAAGGTAGAGGATGATAAGTAGATAAAGGAAAAATTCCGACATTTTGAAAAGGTCGCCATCTTGGATTCAAAATGGCTGCCAAACCTAAAATTTCAAAGAATACACAGCCTAAACGGCTGCCGCTAGAATAATGAAATTTAGTTTGACAGTACAACATTATTAGTAGATTATGAAAATATTACAAAATATCTGTAAAGACGCCATCTTGGATCCAAAATGGCGTGCGTCATAAATCCATTTTCCAACTGGTTGAGCCAGAGATACGAAATTTGGCATAATGATGTATTATCAAGAGTAGTTTAGGAAAACATAACAACGTTTTAAAAAATTCACCATCTTTGATTCAAAATGGCAGCTGAAATACCATTTTTCACATCGTTCGAGATAGAGAAATGAAATTTGGTATGACAGTGTATCATCACGAGTATGTCACGAAAATATAAGAAAACGTTAAAAATGTGTCCATCTTTTATCCAAAATGCCCGCCTAAGCCCCACTTTATAACGACTGAAGCTAGAGAAACGAAATTTGGTATGAAGGTGTACCATTACGAGTAGGTTAGAATAAATTCGGCTCGTCTCCCCTACTAGGGTACAGTTCCCAGCTGGAGCCTGATTGCGATAAAGGGGTGCGCCGCAGTGAGGCCATCTTGGAATTCTGGGGCCAGCGCCCCAATGAGGCGAAGCGAGTATATACATTACACAAGTGTAAAAAGCTGCGAAATACGAGCATTGTACCAGGGGTCCAGGAGCTGTCCAGTCAACTCCTTCAACTTTAAAAAGTGGTGAAATGGAATATGGATGAGCCTAGTTCCTCGCGCCAACTTCCAATACTCCTGCGTGTCCCACCAAGTTTTACTCGTCACAAACGTTAGCACTGCCAGGAGCATGTTATACAGGCAGAATGTGGAAGTTTCCCCATTCGGACGCAGCGCTCTGGAGTATGAGGGAATATCTGCATCATGTGGCGCAGTGCACTGCAGATTCTGGTTGTGATAAAAAGACGCAGTTCATCCAAACTCCTCAAGTTCGATGCGCGGCCTGCCGTGGGATTCTTGGCGCAGTGACGCGAGCGAATCGAGGGGAGTATCAACACGTACGGCAGTGCATGCAGTCGAGTTTCGCGTGTCACAAAACGTCAGCATGCTATACAGGAACAAGAGTTTATTGCGAAATCAGCGATTTTGAGGTTCTGTAAGAAAAAAGATGTTAAAAATTGAAATATGAAATTTCGAAGTATGACGGTATATCATCACTAGTAGATTACAAAATATCTGCAAAGACATCATTTTGAATCCAAAATGGCTGACTTCATAATCCATTTTCCAGAACGTTTGAACTAGGGATACGAAATTTGGCATAAAGGTGTATTAACAAGAGTAATTTAGGAATAATTTACATTTTTGAAAAAGTTGTTAACTTGGATCAAAATGGCCGCACAAAAACCTTTTCCACACCATTCGAGCTAGAGAAACGAAATTTGGTATGAAGGTGTACCATCACGAAAATGTTTCAATAAATGGATGAAACCACCGCTATGAGCGTGCAGCCCTCGAGGCGATATGGGAAAAAGTCTGCACAGCATGGGGCGCTGTCCCCAGAAAGTCTGATCACAATAAAGGGGGCGTAGCCCTAAAAATTTGAAGTTGGGGCGCACACGGAATTCTGGGGCAGCACACCCAGCAAGGCGAACCCAGTATATATATATACACGTATAAAAAACTGTGAAATCCGAGCAAAACACCAGATGATGTTCGAGCCTTAGGGTTGGTGGTGGTGGATTTTAGGGCCGCCAGCAGGAAGCAAATTTGCTGTATCATCACAAGTAGGTTACAATAAATATGGCAAAGATCCCCTATGTTTCAATAAATATCTCATTCCCACGGGTGGTGGGTATGGGAAAAATCTGCAACATGGAAGCACAGTGTCCTGGAGAGTAATTACGATAAAGGGGCCTAAGTACCCAAAAACTCGAAGTTGGGGGCGCAGCCAGCTACGGGGGGCAAGGACCTAAACGAGGCCGAGCGAGCGAGTATATATATTATACACGTACAAAAAGCTGTGAAATCCGAACAAAAACACCAGAGGTGCAAAAAGTGGAGCCAAGTTCTTCAGCCCTAAAAAGGTGTGAAATGGGAGACGGATGAGCCAAGTTCCTTGGTGACAGCATGTAACAGGAACAAAGGAACTTGGCGCGAG
>JAGDQP010056690.1:0-11553 GCA_022664845.1 Lepisma saccharinum | reverse complement strand
TCTTGCGAGTATCAAAAAACTGGGCAGTGCCAATAACAGGAAAGTTTACTCTATTTAGACGAACTAAAACAAATTTGTTGATTATTACAAATAATATCAAAACAGCTTAACAGCCAAATATTTTGGGAACTCATATGAGAAGAATTTGTTGTGGTACAGTATTGACTGAGATAGTCCGGTCTTTTCGCAAGGAAAAAAAAAGAAAAGACAAGAAAAAAAGAAGCTAAAAATATCTTGTAGACACTCATTAATTTACGCCAGACATCTCCGAGTCTCGATAATTTGTGTAGACTTTTTCATGGTTCCCATTTTTCTCTACGTGTGAAAGTCCCTCGCTACCAGTTTTCTGCACCACCCATACCTAAAAAAAATCACGTGAATCTTATACCATCCCTGTCTGTTCTGTTCTGGCAACTCTGAAGAGGGCACGTTTAGTAATCTTTGGTGGTAATTTATTATATCATAAAACGAAATACAGGTGTTAAAGATTTCTTGTAAGGGCTATGTTAAGACTTGGCTCTTGGCCTCTGTAACCATGTTTTAGCATTAGTTTGTGTCATTTACTCGTAAAGCCATTGAAACATAGTCTGACAGTGACATTTTTATATTTCTTCTTTTCGTAATTACTGGTCTCGTTGTTCCGGAATGAAAGATTTGTTCTTTCATTTGTTCATTGTGCCATACGTAACACAACTGGTCATTCGTAGATTTGTAGGCGAGCAATAAAATTTGTGCAAATTACCCCGTGGTTTGATAATAATAAACCTCAGAGTTATTTTGAAATGGAAGGCGTTAGGGTGTGAGCTTTTGCAAACTGTGGTAATACCATAGAATACGCAGAAAATATGTGTCACAATCATTCACTATAATTGTTGGCACTAGAAAAAGAATTCTGTTCAAGCGTGTATAATGCATCTTGCTCTATATTGAGATGAATATATTTGGTAAGGTTGTACTTAAAGGAAACTTCTATATTTAGTCATCGGAATCAAATCTGTTAAAAATATTTTCATGCTTTGGTTTAATCCTAGAAGTTGCACCTATTTATACCACTTACAAGGTTAATTTAATGCTAAAGTAGCCTATAGGCCTATATTACTGGGTTCTACACTATGTCTGCCAAAAACATTACTCTAACAATACTCTCTATATATAGTTTAGTCTACGTGCTTACGTCATCAAACTTGCAACATTGAATTGAAATAAATTACTTGATATGTAGCACCGAGCTCTATACGTAACGATACTGGAGTGATCGTCTAGTGTCAAAAGTTAGAACGCCAGAGAAAACATCTAGGGCTGATTTTCATGAAAGCTTGCGATTTGGGTGAATAGCCATTTGAAATACGTGTTAGGGCTCATTTTCAAGCCTGCTTGCGTTTAGGGTGAGCAGCTAATTGAAACATTTGGTGTTTCATGGTGTAGTTTTATTATGTGTTGTAACACGTCTTTCAATTGGCAATTCACCCAAATCGCAAACAACGTAAGCGGGCTTGAAAATGAGCCCTTACATGTAGAACATGTAATAAGGGGCCTTAAAGAACGTCTTTTAATTTGCTATTCACCCAAATTGCAAGCAACGCAAGCTTTCATGAAAATTAGTCCTTAATCTTGATCGTCCACTTCCAGTGGACCAAATTGACTGTTTAACTCAGTTTTCTACGTTTACTGTTGTTGTGCTCGTTTTTTATTTATGTCTTAATTCCTGCAAACATGGAATTAAGTTAAACATTATATAAATTAATGAGAGCCATGTTTTCTTGTGATTTTTGGAGCATCTACTAACTCTTCGAAGAATGCTAGTGAACTCTGCCGTTGACGAGAGATGATTAGATTATGACGTAGGTTGGAAAAATGTAAAATAAATAAAAATAACAACTTACAATTATCAAATGATTAAGGGATATCAGAGCATCTTCGGATTGGAATATTTATAAAGAACTGAAAGGGAAGATGTAATAACACCTGAAGTTTCTATTCTACATGTCAAACTTCTGAGGAGGTACAACAGAGACAGAATACATAACATAGTTTTTATTCATTTTATGCCCGCTTTATAGGCTATAATGGTAGCATTTACCACAATTCAACCTTACTTTCATATATTTAATGCTTTCATGCGCATGTTATACTCTCTTTTGCTAGCAAATTTCTGGTCACCCTATGCAGTGATTACGTCAGACTTTCCCTGCGCGGCGTGTCACCCCTCAAATCCTCAAGAGTACCCCAACTGTAAAATGTTTACGGCCAAAAATCGATAGAAAGCATGCACAACTCCACTTACTCCCTCCCAATTTTGACTTTACACGCCCCAAACTGAAAATCTTGGCGGAATCCTTGACCCTATTTTTGACATAACTTTACAAATGCGTTTTATTTCTCCTTGTGGCATTTCCCGCACTTGCCTGCAATAATTTTCACTGTTTATCCCATTACAATTATCCATTTTATACGTACACTGCAGCAGAGTTGTAAATATTTAAATCAATAATTTAACGTACCCATTTTCCCCTCGAGATCATGGAAGTTAATTGCACTTTTGTAACGAATGTAATGCTACTATGTACCAATTTCAGTCTAAGTAGGAATCACTCCAATGCTGTTTGCGAAATGACAAAAGCATCTTTTAGTGTGCACAGTGTTATGGAATCACCGGGAATTTAGAAGTTTTCTTTACAATATCCATATTTTTTATTTCAAATCCCCCCGATTTTCTTATTTTAAACTACGGTAACCTTACGTAAAACTTTTAATTAGAATGAAATAAAATAATGTCTCCATAGAGTTAGGAAGAAAATAGAGAGAACATTCATGACATCACATAAAGCCAAATTATGGTTCAGCGGCAGCCATCTTGTGTGGCCCATTAGAACCCTCTATACCGAGTGGTATGGGGACTGTCTTTTTCTTGAGCCCTAACTTTCTCTTCGCATAAGAATGAAAAGGCAATACTCGGAAAAGAGGGTCCCTAAATATGGGGCCAGTCAATGTGGTGGGTGGGCCTCGTCCCTTCCGTCTCTTGGCTTCACTCCCCTCGTCTTTAAAACAGCCAGAAGCTCCCTCTATTTATATTCCTAACTCTATGAATGTCTCACACAAGTATTATGTCAATGAATCTTCAAGGTATGTATCTATCCAACACTTTTTAACAGCCTGGCAATAGACGATTATTTCTTAGTTAGAATAGAATAGAATAGCATAGAAATTTATTCGTCTGTGTAGTACATGCAGGTCGTGAACTGTGATACATAAGACTCGTCAGTGTCTCTATACATGAGACATGATATCTAATTAATAAAAAAGTGCAATTAAAATCACAATAAGTTATTACATAAGTCGTCACTCAAATAATCATTTACAGTATAGTAACCTATTTACCAACAAAATGAAAAGCTCAGACTTAAATTTATACATATTTTCAATACTCTTTAGGTAATTCGGTAGTTTATTGTACAGTCTTGTCGATCAAGGTTAAATGTCTTGCTCTGGCGTCTATTTTTCAACACTAGCCGATCACTCCAGTGTCGTTACGTAAAGCTTGAAAGTTGTAAGTTAACCGAATACCAGAAACAGAAGCTGTAGAAAAGAGAAGGTAGATGTTTGAACCCATAGCATATTTTGTTTTTGTTAAGTTATTAAAATTCAAGTGCGTTTGACCAGTTGTTAGTAAGATAACGCGAAGGCATTATGTCAGTGACCATAGAGTGAAAAAAAAGAACCTGCGTCATATAGAGGAAGATCAAGATATAACTAAACACAAAGCAAAGTGCTGGGGGTGGACGGATGAATTGTATTGTACTGTCAAAGATCGGGCCATTATTTACGAACCGGTTGAAACGTCTTTTGGAAGTTTCTTTCTTTCTTTTTTTACGTGCAACTATTACCTCAGCGGACACGTATTGGAGATATAAAATGCTTTAAAGACACTCTCACCCCTCCTCTCGTATGAGAGAACCATATTCTTTGCAAACGTATGTAATAAGTGTCAGGACCAGATTTATGGAGAATGGTGCCCTGTGCAAGAACACATTTCTTCCCTGCCTGTGGTTCCACAGCAAATCCTAATATTGTTACTAATTTTCACATAATTTGATTAGATTCTTCGTTGGTTTTGATGCCCCTCTGTTGGTTCGGTACCCTGTGGCTGAACACCGCTCGCAGACTCGCAATTCTTGAGATAATTCGAAATAAAAATATTGAAAGTTGGAATTAGTTACTCGAAACATTTTATGATCAATCCCCAGTTAGTTTACGTATCAAAGATAAATAATAGGACGTCAAATAGTAGTCTGATGAAGCCAAGTAGTTAGTTGGTGAAACTGTTACACGTTTTTAGTTTTTAATTAAAACGTATTGCTTTGCTCAGCTTTTATTTTATTTTATCTTAAGCATATTCTAATGCAAGTTAAATAATAGTGGTGACAAGGCATCACGTTGTTTCAATCCGCTGCGAACCTAGAAACTATTTGACGTCCTATTACTTATCTTTGATACGTAAACTAACTGGAGATTAATTATAAAATGTTTCGAGTGCCTAATTCCAACTTTCAGTATTTTTATTTCGAATTATTTCAAGAATTATGTCATTTGATAATTCCAAACATTATCGTACAATCCTATAATTATCGTATGTGTTGGCAACGTTGGTTGTTCGTGTGTTTATCTTGCCTGTTGCTCCGTCTTTTTTTAAAGTTCTTCCCACTCCGAATTCTTTTTTTGCGTATGCTGTGAAAAAAGAAATAGAAGAATTTGTTTTTGTGGCGTGGCTTGTGATGTGTCGTTCGTTTGAAGGGTCCCCCAACGGGAACAAGGGAATAAATCTTTGGAACCATATTCTTGTGCAAATGCGTTGTCCTTTTACCCTCTCTGCCCCCGTGCTACTCTCCACCACTAATAGTTAAACTCATTTCAAAGTTAAATAAGGAACAAAACGGATTTCGAACCGTAATGGTTACTTGAATGGCAGCAGTAATTTTTTTAAGAGGCAATAGCACCATCCTTGTATGGAATTTACTAAAATAATTTCTTTGGGGATTAGTGGGATTATTTCGCTGTCATGGAATAGATTTCTTCTAAGTCTGGTTTCCTACCCTTCCTTACGGCTCTGATGTGACGTCATTAATGATAAACCCTTTGCCCGCTGCTATGTTCGTACGGTTACTTATGTCTAGTATAGCTCCTTCTGCAGTGGTCGAAGTGAGGCGGTATGTACCGGTATGGCATACCGGCTCTGGGGCACCAGGCAACTGCTGGAATAGTACCTTAAATGGTCAGGACCCATACTTTCCCAAATCGTCCCTATGTTGTTATTATTTATATTTTTATTGTTGTTTATCACCAATCTGAAATGGCGACTGAACTGTATTTCGAGTTTGATAAATAAATATGTTTCGAAAAAAATATATTTCAGAATATTATAGGAATAGTCTTTGAATATGTTCTTATTGAATATGCTTGGATATCCAGTATAGCCTACATGATTCACGAAATTATTTTAGAAACGCATCCTGAATGGATCTAGGAAATATTTTTAACATCATTCTGAAAATATTTTCTTGGTGTGTGAGATATACTTTACTGAATAACATATTCAGTCATGAACAGAATAAAGAACTATTTGAGTTGATCATAACAATAATGTAATCTGGGAATCTCTATACGCTATGTTTGATCTTTTAATGTATAATCAATGACCTTATTTACATTCACCAGTTTCGCTATTGTGTGGAAAGAACCTAACCAATCTTCGTAAAATGCTGCTGCTATTGTATGCATCTCAGCTACTATGTCTAACATTTATAAATGTCAGAGGAACATTGAAATTGAAATTGGTATGAGTTTGGCTGTGTTGTTCACAATCTTTAATCCAAGCTCTGCTTTTGTCCATTGTATTTTGTTACTCTATTCTTATTATCAAAAAGAGAAGTCTTTTTATCTTTTTTTTTTTTTTAGAATACCCGCTCATTCACGTTCACGTAGAGGAAGATTTTTTTTCTTGTCATGGATATTGTATATCCAGTGTTGCCAGATTTTAAGACTACCGTTGCTATCTCAATAGTTCCAATTTTCCCACTTTAACCGCTCATATTATCATTTACATGTTATGCTGTATTGACTCTTAGCCGAGTTTTGTTGTTTGGTAATTACGATCTATCTTTTGCGTTCATTTCAGATTTCATTTGTTTGATTTGCAGCGTATAGTTTCTTTTTTTCTTCAGATTGCAATTACAGGTTGGTAGGGGAATAAAGCGGAAAAAATTTGCGTGAATTCTTCACATCAAAAGGCAACAGAAAAAAAATCTGGTTTGTTTATTAATTTCCAACTTGGAGTTCGAATTTGTCTCTTTACAATGATAAACAAAATTAATATTACGCGATAAATCTCAAATGGTGCAAGTTGATTTGTCATGGATCTCGATACGGGAGGCGGATCTACTTCTAGTGACCCGAAATTGAAGCCAGCACAAGCCCTGATTACCTGGATGATGAAATTGATTTAAAAGAAGAAACGACTGAACATCACGTTCCGTACAATACTTTATTAAAAATATTCCAATCTTCCTCCTCTCTTCCTTAGCTAGATCTTCATCCATTCTTTGCTCCCACATATCCAGGCATAGGCCAGCCAATAAGACGCAAGTAAATCTCAATTCACCAGGCAAGATTAATCGAAAACCGGAATCAAGTTGACCCAGCTTAATTGTATTGGGCCAGTCGATCCGTTTCCCGTATCTAAATCCATGGTATCAAATAGTGGATATTAGGAGTTGAAATATGACGTCATATGGTAATTAATATTGCTAGGATATTTGGAATCATTTAGTGACGGTAAATATAATATGTGAAACACAGAACGCATTGTTGCAAACTGCAAATATTGTATTGTGGGAAAACGTGGAACTTCGACATTTTAAATATTTAATGTACTCTGGTTTCCCGTTTCTAAACTCTGCATTCTGTCCTTCTTACTTATCATTACTATAAGGCAATGTTTTTTTTAACCGTTTAATAATACCCATGGACCGGCAAACTATAGGGAGAAACTTTCAATGATTGAAAGATGCCAGTAAATTACAAGTTTAGACGTTTAGATGTTCATAAGTTGACAACACAACTTCAAATTCTAGTTATTTTGAAAAGGAAATGTAAACTTTAATACCACCTGTGATCTGTCGAAATCTACAAAATAAGTGTTAAATAATTAAATGTATTTATTTGTCCAGGACTGGTGAAAATTACTGCTATAGGGCATACCAAATATTCAAAGAACCGATGTAGTGACTTAAAAAAATTATATACCAAGTTGGCAACATTGACAACACGATGACGTCACATTTCAATTCCAATTATCTGTCGTGTTCATACCAATGAACTCACGAAAGCTATATTTTTTTTTACTTCAATTCATCTTTTCGCGAAATATTAATTTTACTTAACATTGTAAGGAGTCGATTTTCTGCTTGAGGTTGGAAGCCATGTTATCTCTTGAAAAATGTTTTCATCGATTCTTCTTTAATTGTTTACATGTCACGAATTCACTTGCCAGTTTCGTATGTGTTTTCGTTAACACCCCTTCCTTATATTTCTTATTTTCTGTCAGATGTTTCCCGTAATCCTCCTCATATAATACTTTCTTATCCTTAATCCATTTAATGAAATCATCAGTTTGGTCAAAAAGAAAGAAAAAGAAACGAAAAGAAGAAGAAGAAAATGCGGGATCAATCTTCCCAACACAGAAGATCGTCTGTGACCTTCGAGCGGCATTTTAAAGCGTATTTTTTTACTAATGAAGTTGTAGCTCTTTGGGCTGTCATCACAACACAGCGCTTGAATGATATGGTTATATTATCCCTCCTTTCGTCACGATACTAGAGCAAGCAGCTTGCTTTCACTAATAAGAACACAAGTTCAGTCCAATCTTCTTTACGAAATGCTTAGGAAATTTCAAATGATAAAAATAGACCGACTGTATGAGAATTATACTGTTCCAATTGCAGTTGGATAAGATCCAGTGGAGTTTGCGGACCAATATTATTTTGATATAGTCAGAAGCTTGAATCGAATTGTACTTGAAAAAAATAGTTTGGTCTTATCCCACATAGCAATTTTGAACTGAATCACAGTGAATCAAGCTTGCTTTGACAAAAAATCCTGAGTTATTCATATAATAGTATACTGTACTCTGCATATAATATAAAATACGACAAATAATATTTACGTTCTTTGCAAGAATTAAGACATACATAAAAAAAAAAAAAAAAAACAGTCGGCACAGATATATCAAGCGTAAAAACTGAGTTAGAAGCGAAAATTTAGTCCTCATTGATTTAGACTGGAAATAGACAATCCAGTTTAAATATTTGCTCTGGCGTCTGTCTTTCGACACTAGCCGATCACTCCAGTATCGTTAGGTAAAGCTCGATGTTCCGCGCAGCTCTATGTTATGAAATATTATTTTGGCTCTATAGAAAACTTCTAAAGCCAAAACGCGTTCGTTGGAAATGTGAAGAAAATAAAAATTTTCATTTTTGAGGGAAACGAATTTCATTTATCGCTGTTGTTCACTCGGGAATTTTGGCATATGTTGTATATCATTATTATTATCCCATTTGAATGAGGCCAAAAATTCTGTTTACTGCGTACACTTCTCGATAGAGCGCCCTTGTGAGCGTAAAAGGATCCATAGGTTCTAGGGACGGCGTGACGCAAACGAAAAAGAAAGTGTTGGTGCAAAACCGATCGATATAAAATTCGTACACGAACTTAATAAAATGTTAATTTTCAGGCACATGAATCCAGGCGGGGAATCCGTCAAAATTTTATGTTTGGAGCAGGTTCGTAATCAGAGTGGAGCAGGGGGGCTGAGCCCTTTCTAGCACGGATCGTGAGCCCCCCCAGCATATCGTAAGCCGGACCTCAACTGTCAAAATGAAATATTTTTGAGATTTTAAAAGTAATAGCCGCTTCGTGCTACAGTCTATCTATAAGTTTCTAATTATTTTCTGTAACGAAGTCTGATCGGCGGAAGCTAGCCAGTTTTTTTGTGTGAATCTGCTACAATGTCCCACAACCCCAAACCTTGGGTTGAGCTCACCCCTCAGGGTCTAGGCTGGTTACGGCCCTGGTTTGGAGGGAGTAAAGCCAAAATTCTAAGTTTTGTAGGGTTTCTCTTGTTTTTAAACCGTAAAAATTTTGAAGTTTGGGGTACTCGAGAATTTGTGGGGGTGACACTTCGAGGGCGAGTAGTCTGGCAGAATCGCGGGAGGGTGTAGTCTGAGTTCACATGGAATATTAATTTTGTTACTCTCAGACATTTGGCCAGAGCGTTATTAGTACTAAGGGAAAGGAGGAAATTCCTCCTTTCTTGTAGGGATAAAAAACTAGTGTATTTATGTCCAGTACTCTAATACGAGCTGTGGGGATGCTTTGTTATTAATCCTCATAGCTCTTTCGATGACAATTAATAACACCCTGCTTTTCACAACAGTTTGACATCGAAGAAATTTACTAGTAACACCTTTTATCTGAAACATATTGCGAGTCCTAGTTCAAATGCTTCTAGGCATCCATGCTTTGAATATACTGTAAAAGTCACCATTTTACAAATCTTGTCAGAATACCCTCTCAGAGAGGATGAAAAAAAAAGAAGAACTATTCTTTTCTTTGTCATTCAGTTTGACTTTATCTTCTGCACAACTTTCACAGTCCTGTAGTACAAACCTCTTTCATAAAACTTCAAAAAGAACTTCCTTCTTTTTAATGCAGGTTAGATCCTTATCACACAGACAGACACTAGCACCCAGAGAACTACCCTGTTGCTTTTTGACACTTCAGGTAACTGATTCTACATGTAGTGTTGCCTCATAGGGAAGGAAAGATTCACTTTATTCACAGCTTCATTTGCATCCAATATAAAGTGACCATTCTTACATTATTTTCTTTCGTTTACATCGTGGTGTCCTCAAATCTTGCAACGTTAATTTAACTCATTTCCCGACGTCATACAACGATGACATTTTGCACCTAAATCTGGCCACAAAATATTCCATAGCTACTTTCTTATATTTATATATTTTTAAAGCATATTTTAATTTTTGTTTTTAATATGGACAATAAATACTAGCCTGCAACGATGAGGAGTTTGACGGGTTTCAGAATACTTTAGGATTGAGTCACAAAACATTAGCTTGAGAAAAGGTATTCGAACACCGAAGGAACTCGAAACAAATTAATAAAAAACACTTTTTAAAGACATACTTTTCTTAAACAATTTATACTAAAAAATAAAAAAATAATTTTGTTCATGCATGACTAAAAAGAAAAGCATGAGACGCGCGAATTGAAGAATTTATAAAGTGGCTGTATATGAGAGCGCCCCCCATGCTTTTATTTTTAGTCATGCATAAACAACATTACTTTTTAGTATGTCTTTAAAAAGTGCTTTTTATTACATTTTTATTATTACATGCTTTTCTTTAAGTCATAATGATTCACCGGATCATCAAATCTTGCAACGTTAATTTAACTACTGGTGACAATACAATATTCAATATATTTTAAAAACATGTTTATATATATATATTAGTAAGAACTTCTTTATCCTAAAATAAATACTAGCTCGCAACGATGTTGCATTTGACTGGTTGCAGAACACTTTAGGATTTGGGTGACGAAAGATCGGCTTAAAAAAATAATACTAAAAAGTAAAAAAAATCATTTTGGTTTCAAGATTTTTTTTAAAATTCTATTTATGTATAACTGAAAAGAAAAGCACGCGCATGGGTGGATTTATAGGGGGCATCGCCCCCACCACCACCAATCATTTCAGAGTGAATGTAAATGTTTCATTCTAAAGCGATATCTTTTAAAGTAATTGCTCCTTCCCTCCATGGTCTCTCTCTCTTAAATCCGCCCATGAGCACGGGGCGCGTCAATCGAAAAATTTATAAAGTGATTGTTTATGAGAGCGCGCCCTATGCTTTTCAGTCATGCATAAATAGAATAGAAGCTTAAGAAAGGCATTTTTAAGAAGTTTTTTTATTATGTTATTTCTATGTCCTTTTCGAGGAGACATATAATTTGGACACAATAATGTGTTGCACTAACATTGCGTGAATGAAACAATTTTAATTTGTGACTTCCCGTTTTTCCTCCACCCATAGGTCTATGTTGTTCAAGAGAGAAGATAAGCTCTCTAAAGGGGCATTGCTTCCCCGGACACACAACAATATTTCAATAACCATTTTAAGGTATTCTTATCGTGTTTTATTGTCTTTTACATTGGGCGTCGATGCCTGTCAGGTACTTTTCTCCGTGAAACTCGGTTTTGCTGGCAAAATATTTCATGCGGGTTGAGGCATTATTATTATTTTAGATTTTCTGGAAATCGGGGACGTGGGAATGTCCCTGAAAATCGGGGAAGAATTTTTCCCGATAGCTTATCCACCTGAATCCAATAGCTCATCACATCAAAGATATTCAGTTTCCTCGCTATACGTTCATACTGTGTCGTGTTTCGACCTTTTATACAAACTATTTCGAGAAAGGGTGAAT
>JAGDQP010056689.1:0-12885 GCA_022664845.1 Lepisma saccharinum | reverse complement strand
AAAATGATGATTCTGTATCCAATTGAATAATTCCGGATTTTCCAAAGACTTTATTTTTTTTTCGATAAAATTATAAAATATTATTCCAAATACAGCATACGTAAACAAATCCTTAAAAGTGTGCGCTCACTGGTTCCCTGTTATTTCAGGCATTCCTCAAACAGGCATATTATTAGAATCAACGATGACATCATATGGAAATTTTCTGGAAGCCGTTGGATTCAAATCACTATTACTATTTGAAAATGATGGTGCTCTTTCAATCTACCTAACTGAGAGAGAAGATATAGATGAATCTGATATGTACTATATTAGGCTTAGACATACTATATCTGAAACTACTTCACGCAATTTGAATCTTGACGACGAATTTGCAGAAATATTTATATCAAAATGTTCAGCTACAGGAGACACAGATATAATTTTACATGATTTTGAAGAACGACAAAAGGGTCGCAAGTGTAAAATATTAGATTCTGAATCGGTAAGTGTTGCTAATAAACATATGATATCTGTTGTAAGTGTATGTTTGTCCACAAGATATAGAAACCCTTACGTAATACGAAACAACATAACATACGTAAATCCATGTAAAGTAGATCATGAGCATTTTCCAAAGATTTTGTAATTTAATATTATTCTTGAGGTAAGCATAATACAAGGTTATTATATGTGTACAAATTACAAAGTACAAAAACTGGACTTTATATATTTTTCTATTATTGTAAAATTTATATAACAAAATAAACTTTAGCAATGCAAAAATGATAGCATATATCGATAAACATATGCATGTCATAATTATATCTAATGTCACTTGGACACCTACATTAAGTTTTATAGATTTTAAACGTTGTAGACCAGAGCGTAGATAAGGCAGGAGTGTAGTAGTTTTCTGTAGCATGTTAAGTGATTCAAATGTCTTTCCCCGGTAACTAAAAAAGTACGTAGTTGGTTATTTATTTTGTGGAAAAGCGACATTAATTATGTCTGGTATGGTGAGACAATAATAATTCGCCAACATATCTTTGTTTTTGAAGGCCCATAAAAGTTTGCTTTAATATTCGTGTTGCTACTGATTTGATTGTGTTCCAAATCAGAGACAAACTTTGATTAATTAAGCTTACAATGAAAATACAAAAGTAATTAATACTTAGATCCGATAAACCATCACACGCTAAATGAGAATAACATTTTGAAAAAGGCGCATTCCCAGCTACGTACATTTTACAATTAAAATAACAATGTATTTCACTGAAAGGAGTACTATAATTATGCGAGTAATACAATGTTGCAACTAATCAATGAATGTAAATTCAGTATAAGGAAATCCGCTCAATTATAGTGCTTTTCACTAGTCACCCTTCCAAAAGTGTTTTTCTTTCCCCATTGCGAAATTATGGAATTATGCCGCTTTATCAAATTCGTCATTGGAATTATGCTATTTTAAAAACTCTATCTCAAATACTGCATTTTATTAACCCTTTTAAACATCCACATAATACCACAGAATAAAATGCTACGGTTGTCAGGAATGTTAATTAAGGTTATTTTGTTTACCAAGGTGTTATATTTTTCTCGAGATATTACATGTGATTAGCTTCGAGTCAGACAATAAAGTTTAATTGGTTTAAAGCTTAAATAGTATAATAGGAAAGCCATGTTTCCAGATAGAATAATATAAACCGATACATAAAGATAAATTAAAAATCAGAACCAGAGGCGGAACTAATTCACTAGCACAGGCTTTAACACTGAAACTGGGCATGGAATCTGGACCTTTTGTTGAGAATGGCTTAAATTTACCTATAATATCAATGACATCATATTCAAAAACACATGGGATTCCAATAACATTACTGTTTTCTTCAACAGTATTACATGGTACGATTGCATTTGTCTCTCTGTTGAATTTTATCGAGAAAATTTATCACGATATTAACGACTATTATTAACGCAGGGAATGTGTCAGGGGCTTCAATCTCAATCAACCTCAATTAACCTGCAGAGTGGATTTAAGTGTCAAGATGTTCAGGAAGAATGGACCTTTCAGACAATCTGATTTTTATTGATGTCGGGGCTTCTGCGGAAGAGGTGCGCGGGACCAAGTTGTTTTTTTTATCTATGTACCCCCAGCCGCTTTTGGGGACTACCTCCACATAAACAAGATACAAGCATAGAAATTAATATAGCACCTAAGGATTTCAATTTTATGTTTGTTACCAATTTATAGCGTATATGTGAGAATATTTTCCTATCTACCACAACTAACAACAGCTTGTCAAAAATTCCATTTTTCTCCAATTTTCTTCTTCTTCTTCTTCAACAAATACGATATCAGGTGTTACGAAGTTTCATTGTTGGAATCTCCACCCCATAAAATTTCCAACGAGGTAGGGTTCATATATATGTAACAATTAGGATGTTAGTTATGGCTGTCAAAATGAGGGGTACAAATGCCCTGCAAAATCTGATACAGCTTCCGAATTTTTATATCGCTTTCTAATTCATCTATGACTTTCACATTTTATATAATTGCTACCAGTTTAAAGCGTACATATGAGAGTACCTTTCCTCCGTATAATGAACTGACAGTGTTGTTAGTGTGCAACTAACGTCAAAAGTATTTGTTTATCATTTTCTTCTGTTTCTGCGGAAAGGGTGCCAGGGGTACAAAGTTACATCGTTGGAATCTCCGTCCCATAATCGTTCCAACAATATATGGTTCGTATCCCTGTGACAATTATGAGGTCACTAATAATTCACCAACGTTAGGGTCTACATTTCTCATAAAATCCATGTGCGTCCTAAAAAGTTAAAATACTACAGCTATATTAATTGCATTATTATAAACATTGCCCTTGTACTACATTTCATTTGGTATATTTTTAACATATCATCTCTTGTTTTTATGCCAGAAAATAGGAATTACCATAAATGCTACTTTCTAGAGCAGGCATATACACATTAGATTCTTCATTATACTTACTCTTAACTAACGTTCGTGTTTCTACATACTTTCGGTACCATTCTATCATTATTACGTTTTGATTTCATATTACTGCACTTTCTTATTAGTGAGGCTTTTCAACTTCTTGCTCATCCATGGATCTTTAAATGACATTTTATTTTTAAACCTTTTCTTACGTACATTCTAATCAAAACAGTATAAAGATTACGCGAAAGACATCTGTACAGCTCGCTACATCAAGTTGTTTCTTCTTATTTTTATTAAAATTAATACTCTTCATCCGCCTGATATCCTCGCATAACAGCGAGAATGAAAAGTTACGAAAATTGTAACCTTCATTGCGTGTTGCTGAGGGGACGTGGTCAGAATTGTTAACACTTGCTTCCCATTGAAAAAAACCGTCAAAGAACAGAAAAATATCCATGTTATTCGTCATCAACGGGTCAAGTGTGTAGGTTGGGTTAACACGGTAAAGCTTTGATAACTCAAGTACAGAGCAGAGTTGAAATATGGCATCAGCTGTAATTCTCGTATAGTTGTTTTTCGTACCCCTAGCAATACCAATGGAGTAGGTTTGAGGTTCACATATTTATTTTAAAATTTTCAATTTGACAAAAAGATTTAAAAAAAATATTGTTAGGCTTCTACCAATTGGTGACACAACATACTTGCTATATTTGTAGGTTTATCTTGTTCCAAGTTATAATGTAAATAATGC
This sequence comes from Lepisma saccharinum, assembly GCA_022664845.1. Lineage (NCBI taxonomy): Eukaryota > Metazoa > Arthropoda > Insecta > Zygentoma > Lepismatidae > Lepisma > Lepisma saccharinum. The sequence continues at coordinate 9,196 of JAGDQP010056689.1, read as the reverse complement.
GTTGTGGGCCTCGGAGACTCCCCCCCCCTTGATAGCAGTAAGAGGGTATTCACAAAATCATTTAATAATCCTTGAGAAGTATAGTGCAGAAGAAAAAAACAAAGTAATTGCATAAATTTCTAAATATATTATATTCCCCTTTTTTGGGGGGGGGGAAGAAAGTGGAACTAAACCCTCTAAAACTAATTCCAAGATATAAAGTTCTCAAATTACCCTTGCTCTTAAAAATCGGGGATGTATTAAAAGCCTTTTTGCCGATTTTTGAACAAGTATGGCAAGGGTATTTTGGAATAAACCACAGAAGCTTATTACAAATTTTAAATATAGTAATACATTACTATAGTCTCTCCTCTGTTATAATATTACTCTTCTGTTTTAGGAGTTAAGGAAGTAAAACTATTTTCGAATTTCGATGGTTTGAACTTTCTATTGTTTCTAAAACTGATCGATCGACGGAAAGTGATTGGATGAATATCAAGAAAGGATCTATTTCTGATGCTTCATTATGTAGTGAGAAACGTTAGCTACTGTCTTGTGTGAAGATGATGTTGATAGGATACTGAAACTCTTATGCTTCCTGTGTGGGTTTCGTAGTAAAGCGTAATATATAGGCGGTGTCGCCATATTTTAATTCACTTATACGAATTAATAGGGTAATTATTGTTGCAAGAAGTATTTCAGAAAGTTATTACTTTAATTTAAGGCAACAGCTATGACTGACACTTACAACAAACTCAGATAAAACAACTATACGTTACCATGAACAAACATCGTAGAGCTTATTCATGTATGCTGTATATTACAACATATATTTATTTTTGTGTATTTTCCATCGAACTAGTTTGAAATGCATGTTTATTTGTGTCGGTGCAATACTGACGTGTTTGAGGACTCACATTGCCATTAACCATGGCGTAATATTTCTGGGTTACAGTCAAATGTGCCTTCAAGGTAGAGCGAATGATACGCGGGAATGTTGGTTTTCGCACATACCAGTTTTATTACAAAAGAGTACAATTTAAATAAGTTACTGTAAGACTGACTCGAGCCAAACATATTTTAAAAGTAAGTAAGTTATAGTTAAACACATGCTCTTCTTCTTCTTCGGCTTTCACGCCACGGAGAAGTAGAGGTTTTGCCACCAGCCTATTGCTAACTGTGTGCAAGAGAATTCACACCAGTCGGGTACTAACTGTGTGTCTGGGTAATGGACCAGTCCGTTGCTAACTGTGTACAGGTTTGAGTCTAGGGCGATACACCAGCCCGTTACTAACTGTATGTGTCGGGTTTGGAAGGATACGTACCAGTCCGTTGCTAACTTTGCATGCAGGTAGTTTTTTCGACCCGCTGCTAGTCGTAAACGGTTAAGGGAGGGAGGAGAGGCGACCACCCAGGCGAGTGAGGGATACAAATTGTAGCGAACTGAGGTTTTTTATAGGCATTCTTTTTGAGTGTGGTGCTCTAAGTCTCTCATTCTGCGACGCCAGCTCCATCTTCTGTTCCTTGGAAAAGTGCTTCGGTCATCTTCTGGTGTTTATAACACACGTATGATTTGTTTATATTACAACGTTTGTATTGCACATGTTTGTTTACTTTGTGTAGTACTCACTTTACTAGTTCATTAGAGTACCCGTATGAACGTCAGTGAATAAGGGAGGATATAAGGTTTGCTCTGTCTGTTTGCCTCTCCACCCTCTGGTTCTCAACAACTACAAGTTTGACAGAATTGAATCATACACCATTGGATTCGTCATGATCTGAAACTGTGGGGAAACTTATGACTTTGACCCTAAAACTGACGGGACCTTTTCATTTACTTAGTTTTCTACATTTTCCCATGTATTTCGACATAGTATGTTTGTCTCTCTCTCGATCTCAGTAACTACATGTCACACAGAGATGAACCATACACCGTTGGATTCGTCGTTGTCTGAAACGTTAGGACAAATTATCAGTTTGACTCTAAAAGTGGCAGGTCCTTTAAATCGCTTAGTATTCTCCATTTGTGCTTCTCCTAGATCTCAGTAACTACAAGTTGAACAGAGGTGAGCCATGCACTGTAGCATTCGTAATAGTCTCAAAGCATGAAATCACCTATCAAATAATATCTAAAACTGGCAGGTTCGTTTCAATCGCTTAGTATTTCAAATCAGTATGATTTTGTCTACCCTATAAATATAGGTCAAACAAAGATGAACTATACACCGTTGGATTTGGCATGGTCTCAAACGGTGAGGAAACATATCAGTTTGACCCTACAGATGACAGGTCCTTTTAAATCGCTTAATATTCTCCACCTCTATGTACAGTTCATATCCTAAACCGCTCGAGCTATAAACACCAAATATGGTTTGTAGGTACATCATAACTAGTAGATTTAGAAAATATTTGAAAATGTTGAAAAATTCGCCATCTTGGATCCAAAAGGGGGTCCAGACTTATTGTTGCATAGAGAGCAAACCTCAACTGCTGGAGCTAGAGAAACAAAATTTGGTACGAAGGTAAATCATTACTAGTAAGTTACTAAAATATTACAAATTTTTCCAGAGCCCATCTTGGATCCAAAATGGAGGACCCTAAAAATCCATATTCCACACCGTTTGTGCTAGAGATTCGAAATTTGGCATAAAGGTGTATTATCACAAGTAGTTTAGGAAAGTGTTACAACATTTTGAAAGAGTCGCCATCTTGAATTCAAAATGTCTCCCAAAACAATTTTCCAAATTGCTCGAGAAATAAATATTGTGTGAAAGTGTTAAATGACAAGTAGATCTCGACAATATAAATGAACGTTAAAAAGTCGCCACATTTTATTAAAAAATGGCAGCCCAAAGCCGATTTTTCACGACACTGAAGCTAGAGAAATGAAATTTGGTATTAAGATGTATCACCAAGATTAGGTTACAATAAATTGTGCAAACCTCTCATATGGGGCCGCAGCCCCGTGGGGGTAGATGAGTACCATAAGGGCGGAGTCCCCAGGACAGTCTGGTTACTACAATAACAGGAGCTAGTCTAGCGAAATTTGGTGTATGGTAAATTATCAAGACTAGGTTACGAGAAACACATAAAGTGATCAAAAAGTCGCCATGTTGAATCCAATATTGCCAACTTAAATTTATATAGAAGGCATATTTCGCCAAAAAAATCGTATTTCGACACAGAACGATGTGCATCATTGGTTTTAATGTATTTCTACCCGAACAATTGTACTTAAGCGGTTACATATATTCCAGCTATTTCGGTTGCCATCTTGAAAAAATGACATTTTCACTATATCTTCGGTATTTTGGGGAATCTCTCTAAGAAACCTGTACATTTTCACTCAGAACAATGTAAATATATTTAAATTGCTTTTAAATGTATTTAAATGCTTCTCGTGTGATTTCGGTACCACCGGCCGCTTGAAAAAAATGACTATTTCCTATATCTCCGGCGTTTATGGGAATATTTCAACCAACATATTTTGACTCAAAGCGATGTACCTCAGTAGTTTTCATTGTTTTCAGTACTTTCGAAAAAATACACATATAGAAAAAATAGACATCCTACCGTCGGTGTTCATTGCACAATTTCTACTAAACCATGATATTTCGACTCCGATCCATGTACTTGAATATTGTTCATGCATTTTCGGTACCACAGCCGCTATCTTGAAAAAAGTGGCTTTTTCCTATATCTTCTGCGTTCATGGGAATAGTTCAACAAAAACCAACATATTTCGAATCCGATCCATGTAACTGAATGTTTTTCATTCATTTTGGTTCTACCAGCCGCCATCTTGAATACATATACTTTTCAGTATGTCTTCGGTGTTTATGGAAAAAATTCAACGGAACCAGCATATTTCGACTCCGATCCATGTAACTGAATGTTTTTTATTAATTTTGGTTCAACCGGCCGTCATCTTGAAAAATATACTTTCCTTATGTCTTCGAGGTTTTGGGGAATATTTAAAACAAACCAACATATTTCGACTCAAAGCGATGTACCTCAATGGTTTTCACTTATTTTTGGGACCGCTGGATTTGTCATGATCAAAAACGATGAGGAAACTATGAATATGACAGAGATATTCATTGGATTCATAATGGTCTGGAAACATGGAATAACCTACAACTTTCAACCTTAAATTGGTAGGTCCTTTCTATTAATAGTTGCTTGGTATTCTCCATTTTTGCCCGTCCTAGATGTCAGGAACAACAAGTCGGAGATAAATGATCTGTACAGAAAGTCTATGACTTTGACTCTGAAACTGGTGTTCACGGGCATTCTCTTAGTAACCTTCATTTGACCCTATGATTTTAACTCTTTCTTTTGAATACATTATAAGATAATTTTTATTTATACTGGGGCGCTTTTGCTTTGTATACAATAAAACCAATTCTTAGTTTGCTTATGTTTTGAATGTGTGGCACGTGCTGAGGCACACGGACTTACAATAGAAGGCAAACGTCAATACTAAGCTATTAAAGATAAACATAAGTAAGATTTACTTGTGTATCATTTAATAGCATTTATGTCCATGTTTAACATCGATAATACATTTCTCTGATCTTCATCAGGCTTTAGTACTGATATTGCATTTTTTAAAATTAATACACAATAAGCGCCGGCTCAAAATGTTTAAATATTACCAGAAACGTGAAGTGTAGTATTATCTTCATTTTCTGACTCCGAGTTTTCTGCTAATATCCACAAAACAGCTTCATTATTATTTATTATTTCCCACATGTAAATGTTTTAGCACTTATCATGTATCTTTCATACAAGAATGTTCTAATGATAGTAAACATACGTAAAATACTACAACAAATAGCTACGAAAATGGGACACACTCCAATCTTACCAGTGATCTTTTAGCTTAAAATCTAACCATACGTAAACATCACATAGTAGGTGCTAGAATTTATCTCTTAGCCTGAATAAGGTAGCCCGAAGAAATGTTATCAGCTCAGAAACCTCAAGTTAATTGACCAGCGATAGCATATCTCAGAGAAGGTTGTTACATCACACCAGTGTTTCCAGAACACAAACGTGCATTTTACATGCATTGCCAATCCAGTATTAAGATAGTGGCTTTAATATTAAGAATGTGCTATATTACGTAGGACGGGTTGGTTAAAAGTTACTACAGATATCTGATACAGTATCTTGAGAGTAGATAGAAACAACCAATAGAGAGAGGATGATTTTCCTGCGGCCTCGGGTTGTCTGTCCTCTGATGATTTTGTATTTTTGCAACCTAGCACAATGTTCTATTTTAGATGTCATCTCAATACTATCTATCGTATTCCCAAGTAATATGTTGTTAATTCAATATAGCTATTTATTGACAATCGGTAGAGTTTGAATTTCAGTTTGGTTTCCATAAAAAAGGATTTTTGGGCAAGATATCACTCACATTGGTTCAAAATTATAAATCGTAAGATTGTAAATTGTTCTGTAAACTGTAAATTGTTCTGGATAAATTTATGAAGGGAAGTACATTACTGATATAACATGAAAATGTGTTACTGGTGATGATTATATACAAAGGAAAGCAGGTTGTAGAAGAACTATGAAGACACGAGACGAATGACAGAATGAATACAAAGAACCAAATGATCCAGATAGAAGAGAAACGAAAAAGAAATTTCGATCGAAGAAAGTACTGGTAAATAGATAAGATGTTGGACACTTTGAGTGTTATCTCATAATTTAAATGCATTGGATTATATCGATATATTTGAATAATCAAAGGAAAAATTAAGAAAGTATTAATTTAAAATTTTATTATTTTTCCGAAAGATTAATCTAAAATTTTACATTTAGTGATCGACAGTAAAAAATATTCTATTAATATGTACGGTGTCGTGTACAAAGTTAGGAACGCACTGTTCAAACTCTTTCACAACAATAAGCTATCTGTATGGGTCAAGGTAAAGTGAGTTCAGAATTCCGTAACCAAATTATCACTTTGTGGTTTAGGAATGTTGGGTGCCGGAATTACCGAATTCCGATGTTCTCTACGGATTTTCGAGCACCCATATTCAAGATAGAAGAGATCCAAAAGTGTCAGAACAAGAGGCATACAATCATGGCATGTTTTGAAGATAAGAATATAGAAATAATTCAGAAGTAGTAATTTATAAAATAGAGAGAAAGCGCTTCATACGGCTGAGTGCTTCGATATTTACGAATTCGATTCCTTGTGCAATTACGTCGGGAGTCTCAGGCCGTTTCTGATTATACAAATATGATGAAGATAAAACTAACGATACAGTACATAGACAAATGTTCACACCTAAAATATCAGGAAATGTGCCACAGAGAGCTTTTTTGAAAAGGATAAATATCCATTATATTACTTTAATGGGCCCTTGAGCCGATAATGATATTGTATAGTATAATATAACAACTCTAACAATACATATCTTTATAACAATACGAAGAAAACATGTCCCAATGAAAACATATATGCACATCTTAATAATAAACCATATCAAAACTATAATTATAAAGCTAATTATAACAACAAGGACAGGTGCTCTGTTCAATACTGTTGTCACTCTTGTGATAATTGTTTATATTTTCGTTTTGGTGTCGGAAGTGTCTCAATAATGTAATCGAATTACTCTGCGGGTTTTACAACGATCCCGTCACTGAGCTTCCTTCTGGGGTCGTTCGCTTTGAAACACATTCCTATAGTTTCTTTTAGGAATCCTCGGCAAGGAGTTAACCTCTACGTAGGGGGATCGTCTGGGGATCAAGTGATTGAACTAAGACTACAAACTTGATTACAATATATCAGTTATTCCCGGTGCAGTGTCTAATCATGGGAACCTTCTCTTTAATGTTTCTTTCAATGTGGAACATGATGAGTTGAGAATGAAGCAGTTTTCGGGCCTACTGAATTAAAGCATTCTCTCAAGATTACTGGTAGGATAACAGTTTTCGATGTGTATTGCTTCTTGAATTCCGGGAATGAAGTTAACTTTTTTTAGCATTGATTTATGGAATTAAATTCTAGTGGAATTTCAGCGAGCTAAAGTAATACTTATTACAGAAGTCTCTTTTAATGCTGTTTTGGTAGCTAGGGCCATCAGGTGAAAGGTTATAAGGCCATGTTCTTAGAAATTTGGGAAGCAGCCTTCAAATTTAAAATGACCGCCATCGATGGCCTTAAAGTAAGTTAATGATTCGAATGTCCGTCTATTCGAGATTTTAAAAACCAACCATAAGCAGTTAATAGTTGTCTTCGGATTACTAGTCAGGACGATCTAGTGGTGGTTGACCTCTGATGTGAACTGACACTGGGAATATGTTGTATTAAACATGTTTAAGTTTCGAACGATTACATTATTTTAAGTTTAAGATTCTTGTGTTCATTTTTTCCTCTGTTGTTAGAGAACATATCTTAATGAATTACAGGTTTGTCTATTCCGAGCGGCTTCGTAGGGCAATGTTGAACAGTTACGGATACAATTGATCGAAAATGAACCTATAGTAGTGAGATCGTATTAAATTCCCTACGCTCTGAGGGAGGCTTTCAGGTTTGCTGGATGATTTGTTAGAATAGGGGGTTATACTGGAACAATTGTCATCGGATAATAACCTTGTCCACGCGATGAGGCTAGTGTATTGTATGGCCAGTACTAAGTATGGGCTTTACTAACTCTAAGATTATTTCTTCTAGCGTGCAAGCTGAGCCTATCAAAATACTATCGGATAGATTTCAAGGGTGGTAATGTTTAACGTCCACGATTTAAAAACGATCATTTGTCTTTGTCCTTCAACCATACAGCTTTCAAATATGAAGGAAGACAATATTTTATCAGTTCATTGTCCATAATTCTTAATACAATTTTTACCCTCTTCCTGCTTGTTATGAATAAGTTGTTTCCAATGACTAGTAAGGATATCATAACAGTCTACCACAACGATCTACTCACGTTCTCGTGTTTGCTTGAGGATCACTTTCATCATCTTTCTGTGTTTGCTTCTAGTTAACTTTACCAATGTCAAATTTCTACAGGCTAAGATAATGATGTTCTTTCTTAGATATACTTATTGGACAATAGTTTGCCTTGCGGAGATGAAGATACAGCCAAGATTAAATAAAGTCGTTCTATGGTGTCTTTGTCGAAAACCAAGTTTCGACTTCCCCGTTTTATAGTCCTAATAAACTGATTTCGTATTAATACCTCGGATTTCTCTAGCTTCGTATGACCACTTGTTACATTTCTGTTTAATTATGTGAAATTTAATTATATAATTTTGCCTTTAGAGGTCTATGAAAGCATGAAGGAAGCTTTCAACTCACCATCAGCCCTCATTCAATCCGACCTCAAGGCTGAATCTCACATATTTTCTGACGCTCGTGAAATTTCTCTTTTTGAGTTCTTGGTACAGAAAAAGATGGTGCTCTGAACTGTATCGCATACGCGAGCCGATGCATCTTAACACTCAAACATTCCACAATGCAACTGATGAATAATAGAGCATAGCTTGCTGTTTCTTATTCCTGGATATGTGATACAAATGCGTTGAATAATAAATTGTAAAATTAATTATATTTTTTTTTACTAAAAGGACGAAGAGGTTGGCGGAACGAGACAAGAAGAAAAGGGGTGATTGAATTGTGAATCATTATTAATAACAAAAATCCTTATTTATGTCTTAGATACATACCGGTCAATGTTAAATTAATTGAACGAATGTTTTCAATTATTTTTGCTTTGTTAATAAAATATAAAATTTAATGTTCTGAAGACGTTATTTAATATGGTTACCACGCGGTTCGGATGAGACAGAAACGAAGATTTCTTCGTGACAGAGACTGTTTGGAAGACCAAGAAGATGTTAAAGGCACCTTCGGGAATTAGAAGATTGTGATGAAAAGTGGCTTGATGCTGCTCAGGATAGAATGTATATTGTATATGGATTCTATGCCCAGTTTCTATATTGTATATGGTTTACTAACAATGTTGAGATTTTTATGTAGTATACATTAGTTGACTGGCTAGAATTTGACAGTTTATAATTTCCTCGAACACTCATTTTAACGAATTTCAGGTATATGCTGTATATGATTTTCTAAACCTTTGACGTCATAACCTAACATACACTATTATTGTTGCTAGAGGTTGGAATTATAGCATGTAATAGTGCAAGGTTACAAAAGTTTTGCATCGTAACCTAATTTATCGTTTAT
>JAGDQP010056687.1:0-12481 GCA_022664845.1 Lepisma saccharinum | reverse complement strand
AGGTGTCCAAACCGTGACGTCATTGAAAGCGAGTCCGCAGTTGAACATCAGCACGCGTAACGTTAAGGGCCTACCTAATAATACTTTAGCTATCTTGACAGAATGGTGCAGATAAGACTGGAAGATGGCACTTCATGTTGGCAGAAGAGGTATAAATGGTACTTATTGTTGATTTGCACGATAAGACTTCAGCTGAGATTTTGAAATATACAACTGCTTCCTCAATGAATAATCTTCAGTCTTAACTGATCTTTGAACAAGTTTCCAACATGCAGGACTTTTCATGTAAACCGGGCTTTCAAGGATCATAAGAATTCGAACTTGATATAAACTTATTTTCCTATAACAGACAAATGAATCGATCTTTCAAATCAGAATTCTCACTACACCTATCAGCAAGATATGGAAGCTAAAAATTCTGCTTACAAGGAGACCGTAAATGAGGTTATATCGAAACGTATGATGAAATTCCTCTAGGAGAATCGACGTCCTAAAGACAGGTAATTTACAAAATATTAGCTACCCTATTAATTGCAGAGTATCGATATAGAGGCTGGAATATTGGTTGAAGTGTACAAAAAGTGTTTTTTTTTACTGATTCAATCAACAGAAGTCTCTTTTGATTCAATTTTGTTCTAGAATAAAACACTGCCGAGCTGCAGCGTCACCTCTCACACCTCAGCATTCCTCATCAGGAAAGTATTTAGAGAGTCTGGGGCCCCCGAAATTCAGATTTCTTTTCTAGAATCCATATAATGTTGTGTATTTTACAAAACAAATATATCGAGATTGTTCAGATCCCCTAAATACGTCCCTGGCGAAGCGTGCTGCGATATGGGATGTGACCCTACAACTCGGCAGTCTTTTATTCCAGGACGAATGTGAAGCAGAAGTGATTTCTGTTGATTAAAACATATTAAAAAAAATGTACACTTCGTAACTATATTCCAGCACCTTTTTCGGTACCTTGCAGTTCTATCCTACAGGACGTAGATTCTCTGTGCAAATTTTCAGGGTTGGTTCCGATATGATCTAATGAACGGTCCCCTTGTTAGAATGATACAGAAAATGAATATTTCGCAATAAATCAGAAAATTTCCATTAAAATAATATATACACCGTGTATATTTAATTTTCGGGAGCTGATTCAAATTAAAACAATACATCACAAGAATAAAAAAAAAAATATCAGTGTTGCAAACCTGGTATAACGTTTTTTTCTCAAATGGTCGTACTAGGTCGGTTTTTTCAATATTTGGTACCCCATAGCGATGATAAACATCATATGTAAAGCACAGAACACAGCGTTGCAAGCTAAGAATATTACATAGATTGAAATTGGAAAATAGACATTCTCAGTTCAATCTGGTATTATATTCTTATCTTGTAACACTGCGCTTTGTGCTTTTCATATCATGTTTGTCATCTCTGTGGGATACAAAACGTCGTGTTTTTTGGCAAGAATTAAACTTTAAATCACGTTCACAACACTGACAACTTGACGACACTAATTTAAACTCATGACGTTCAAGATATTTGTATTTTTTACTTACTAATTTGCACGCCCGTTGGTGCGGGGTGAATAAAATATGCAATTTTTGGATCCAAGATGACGACATTTTCGAAACGTAATATTTTCAGTCTGAAACTATTCTTGATAATACACCTTTATCCCAAATGTCGTATCTCTAGCCCCAATGGTGTGGAAAATGGTTTGGGGGCGGTCATTTTGAATTCAAGATGGCAACTGATATAATAACTTCCCACACGGGTCCAATATCTGATCATGCGCGAAAAATCATTCGAATCGGTCAAGCCGTTTTGGCGTGATGCTCGTGCAAACACAGTCACTTTCATTTTTATACACCAATATATAGATTTATGGAATTTAGGCATATGTATTTCAAGTCGCGATAGGAATGGGGAAAGTATGAGTTAAGGAGTTAGCAAGGAGCTAAGTTGAAGGTACAATCCCAGCATTTGCCTGGTGGGACAGGAAAATATCAGTCTGGGTGACCAGGCCCTCAGAGCCTTTCGAATGCGAAGTTAACATTCTTCCAATTTAGCTAAGGCCATTCGGTGATAGCAGTGATTTTGCCAGATCCCCCTCTGAGGGGTGTCAACACCCAAATCCACGAGAGCACAACCCCCCAACTTTGGAATTTTTTACGGTATCAAAAATCTAAAGAAAGCATGCAAAAGTCCACTTACACCCTCTTAATTGTGGCTTTACCCCGAAGCAGAAAATTCTAGCGGAATCCCTGGATAATAGTATTTATCATATTGACCAAAATAATCTCCCGATAAAGTAATGCTACGTTTCTGTATCGTTTCTTATTTATCGAGAAACATTCAATTTTCTTTACCATCGTAAGGAGGCAATTTTGTCATCCAACTTGGAATCGTTGTACAAGCTCGAAACCGAAGCATAATTTGAATCATGCTTATAAGAATTTTATCTCATTTTAGGATCAGGAATTCTTTAACCAAGTTTAATCCTCATGTTATCATACGCCTTATTTAAGGAATACTTGTAAACAATCAACGCCTATATTCAAAATATTTTTTCTAAGTCATTTAGTAAAGTGGAACTGTAGTTAAATTCTGGCAGATTATTATAAACAACCACTATTAAAGGTGAATGTTTTACTCATTGACGATGCTTTCACAAGACATTGTCTTCCTTATCGTGAAGCCAAAATCATCTTCTAATTGCAAATTTCGTAGTTAGCGTGGTCTGCGACCTACTCTGTAATGTTCGTCTACCATTCTGATGGGAGCATCACTTAGCGCCATCTCTGTTGCTATGCAAAAACGTCAATTAATGTCATTTCAGCTCTTATCTACTTCCCATAGAAGTGCCAAAATACGTAGTTCGTTTTATTTCGCCACACGTAGAGAAATGGACTGTAATGACTTCTTAGTTTTTTTTTTCCTTTCATGACGACCTATAATTCAACAAAAACAATGGATAAAGTATTTACTTAAGTAAATTGTGAAGTGACTTTTCTTGATTTTTATCTAATAGATTTCCAGTAGTTTGCGAAAGTTGATGGCAGTACTCTAAAAGGCTTTCCTGTTTTTTTTCCCTCTTCCGATCTGATTAGTTTCGGTGTTACAGGCGCTCAAAATTACAAACGTATCGTCACAAGTGACGTCATATCGCGACAAGTTATGACGTAAGCGGTGTCTGGTTAGCAATTCATGCTGGAAGTAGTACCCAATACATATATTTAAGTTATGTTTATGATTGGGGAATATAGCGTAGAGGGGATTTCTATGCTTGACCTATTAAAACAATTGAATTCCTTGACCTGTTTAGAACCTTTTGCTGCTACGACAGTTTCTGATCTAGAATTTAAATATAGTTCAATCTCATCACAATTAAAATTACTGACTACCAACCTACGTTCTAATAAAAAAAATATATTCTTACTTATAACATAACATTGTATCTTCCTTAGTGCTTAAAAATATCAGTAGTCACCTTTAACCGAGCAAGAATTAAACTTTCATCTTTACTCCACAAAAAAAAAAAAAACTCTTGCATCTTTACCCGACGTTGACGTTAAATCTTTTCCAAACATCGGGGAAAGATGCCAGCTGAATCTGCGTGACTCACGTGCACTTCAACATTGTACCCCTCTCCATACAGCAACTACGTGTCTCGCGTCATTATTAACTGTATTACAAACTCATGTGGAAAAAAAATGCTGCATTTTCACAAACAAAAGCATGCATAAATTAATTGATAATTTCTACATTTTGCGAAGAAACAGTTGTACAAACAACTCAACAACGTGACTGACGACGTTCCTTCCTTCTTCCTGACCTCCGCTATAAGTCTGTCACATGTTGTTGTTATGACGAAATTATGGCAAAACTTGCATTTCTACCCTATAGGTCATCTCCACCTTAATCACTAAACATTATCTCTTGAGCAGACAACCTGTATTTAACTCTGCTATAGGTTCTATACTTGTTACCTGTCCATTTCATAACCCTACCTCTAGTTTAAAATAGGTGTAGTTGTTTCCTAGTCTACTGGTATATCTGTATAAAATGGTTTTCCAGCTATATCGGGGATTTTGTTTAGAAAATCAAGACCTGTGCCCACTTGGCATAGGCATCCTAATCAGTACCTCCAAATGAAACAATAGAAGGCACAGTTCCGATCTGAATCTACAAATCCTTAATTAAATCCAAGGCTAATTGAAGTTTTTCCTCCTTAACCATCTTCTCAAAATTGCATCACTGTGAATCAAATGCTGGTTTAAGTTGCTTATGAGCAAGACCTTGGTCATTTAACCATCTGTACGGATCAATGTTGTAATCGGATGACTTTTCATCATTTGAACTGCAATCAGATACTATTGTAACTTTAGTTTGATTAGAATATTTGCTAATTCAATTAATGTGGCTAAAAACACCAAACTGTAAACTACATTGATTTTCTTGACATCTAGCGACACATCACCCAAAATAGGAATATCAGAATTGTTAACTAACTTAATATTCTGTTTGTTAGGTTGTAACTTATCTGAAGCATTGATTTCTACAAAATAGTTCAAAGATATTAGATTCGGACTTGAACTCGTATTTTAAATACAATTAAGGCTTTGATCTTCATATGTCAGAGTAATAAGTTTAGAATTAATTGCATCTTGCATTTGTTCAACATTCTTTTGCTGTTTAGGCCTATCTAAAACAACAATATCGTTTAGAACACGAGGTTGTGAATCCATTTTGAGTTCATCTGGTGTCCACCTAGAATAAAGCATAGTTAATGGAACAAGATCTCCTTCATTGAATGTTGGGGTGTCTTGTTCTGCAAATTTAACATTTTGCTTTTTTACAAAGCGTTGAGATGGGTTTATTTTTGCAATGTGTCCCCGTTTTTGGCAAGCTTTGCAAATTAACTGTTTTGCATAACAGTTGTCATAATAATCAGTTCGAGTAGCATGGTAACCTCCACACCTCATTCATGTTCTTTTTGAATTATTAGGACTGTTGGAATGACCTTGATTGAAGTTTTTATAGCGTTTAACTTCAGCAACGTCAGGTTCGGTTGATTCACTAAACATGAGACGTTTGAAATGGAAAGTGTCTTTCTCTACTTGGTCGTCAATATTAATGATTTCTATTGCCTTTCGTAACGTCAAATTCTCATTCGAAAGAAGTGTTTTTCTTGTATCGTCTCTTTTAACTCCCACTACCAGTTGATCTCTCATAATATCGTCATTTACATCAGCAAATGTTCATTTCATAGCTTGTGCTCGAAGTCTTACTAAGAAATTTGAAATGTACTGTAGATCTTTTTGACGGATTAAATGAAATTTATATCTCTCCACTATATGATTTGTTTTTGGAGCAAAATGTTCTTTTAACATTTGCCTGATTTCAGAAAACGATTGATCACTAAGTAAAGCTGGAGCAAACATATCTTCCAAACGAGAATAAAGAGGCCCTATATTGACCAAGAATAAATGTACCTGCTTATCCGGAGCTATGATATATGATCGTTGTAGGTTTTCTGCACAATATGTTAACTTGATGATCATATGCTTAACTTCCAGAGATATTCCGATAATATGTCGTTTCTAAGAGGTTGTTTAAAAGTCCCAGAATAAGAAACAAAAGATGACGTAAAACTGAAAATGTCATCGTTACCACAACTAAAAAATCTCAATGTCTAGTACAAAAAACAAAACACTTGTTGCCCACACGGCACTTTAGACGAAACTTAATTAGCTCTACAAGATATTAAAAGACAGTGGTGCCATCTGCTACCCCTAGTCCAGAAATCCCGACAAACTGTCCTCTCTCATAGACTTCCATGTTCATAAGTGCCGAAAAACACTAAAGTTGCCGATGACGACCATGTAGCCGGGTGGTCTAAAGCGAGAAACTCAAAGGTCACGGGTTCGAATACCGTCAGGAGCGTGGAGGTTTGTGGATTTTAACTAGCTGTAGACGGGTCGATTAGTGACGGGCTGGAGTCAAAAGTTACTAAATTGGTCCATACAAAATAAAGTTTACCAAAGTTCAATAAGTTGAAGATATTTTCCGGAACTGATTGTAGGCCAGTCCGACGAATCTTAAGTGACTCTACAAAAGATAGTTGATGTCACTTCCTACTCCTGCTATAGAAGTCGCAAAATACTGCCGTTTCGTGTTAATTTCAAGTGCTTGCGTTTTAGACACGCAGCTATGGAACGTAGGCGTAGCTCTTTGAATCGTTTGATTTTTTACAGAATGTTGAAGCTGTCTATTTATTTTATAGTAATGCTATATTACGGACGATGTGTAGGTACTCTCTCACAAGCAAACGATGAGGCGGGCTAAGAAATGACATAAATTCGTATCGGATATTACCGTTCAACTAAACATTATAGACAATTTACAATACATAAGT
Source organism: Lepisma saccharinum (assembly GCA_022664845.1). NCBI lineage: Eukaryota > Metazoa > Arthropoda > Insecta > Zygentoma > Lepismatidae > Lepisma > Lepisma saccharinum. Next base: position 6,066 of record JAGDQP010056687.1, on the reverse strand, counting down.
TTTACGACTCGGTCGCACTAAACACCAGAGTTCTAAATTGGTAGAGATGTAGGTTGATACGAAGAACTTCGATTCCAAACACGTATAAAGAGCAGTATTACTGGAAGCGACAGCGAAGACGTGCTGTGAGTCGCGTCGTATAGTTGTGGGCAGTGAGACAGAGAAAAAGAACCCAGTAACTGTAGTGATTAAAGTAGGATGGGCAGATGTAAGATAAAAAAAACAAGAAGCTGTTACTAAGCTTGTAGGAATGATTTCACAATGCTAAACAGATGTCAGCTCACATTTTTAATGAATATATTGAAAAAAATATGTTTACAAGAACCATTTCTTCAGAAATATTCACAACAAATATTGCAAAACACATCTTACTTCGAAAAGAAACAACTGCTTTTGCAAATATTTATACATTACATCGTTTCACATGGTTATCGTATCACTAACCTAGCAAGATGAAGAAGGCAACTTAATTTTATATAAGCGGTTTATGTTCTTGTACTTTCCTGCTGAATGTACTGGGCAAAAAAGCTCTGTGTTTTGTTGCAGAACCTCGTGTAATACATTACGAGAGATATTCTGAAAATAATGTTTTAAAATTATAATAGCCTTGGTTACGTCAACATGCAACCTATTCTTTCCATCTGTCCACAGAGAATTGATTATCCAGAATACTCTCTCCACTGAAGCGTTAGTTCCTGGAATTACAAACAGAGATTCCACTAAAACATGAATATTCTTGAAGGAAATATTTACACACTCCTGAGACTTTTGAATATGTCAGATCACTTCTCTCCAAATTCATCAAACAAATCACCTTCTGCGACAATGTTCAAAATGTTTTGATCACACCAAACTCATACCTTTGGCTGCCTTGTACTTCCAGCTTAGTGCAGAGTTTAACTGAATCCAGATTTTAAAAAAAGAAACCCTTTAAAGGAATGGATATTTTTTCTATATATTCAATAAAGGTATCATACAATCTACATATAATTGCTTGAGATTGCTTCATTTTCAACAACCTTCCATCTTCAAGTTCCCTCAATAGAGATTGTAGTCTAAGCGTATGAAATTCTTCTTCCTCTTTCTGTATCTTATTTTGTTTGAAAGACAATCCAATTTCTCAAGAACTTCACATCTCTCTATTCTTTTAACACTTGAAGCAAAGACTCTTAATTGGCTCTGAACAAAAATAAGTCACAAGAGAGACTGAGAAATCTCAAGAAATTGTTTCAAAACAATAGAGCATATTTTTTTTTTCTGATGTAGAAAATATGACTTGTATCCATTATATCAACAATATTTGTAACAGCTACTTTCGAAGAAAACGATCTTCTTCTCACCCCTTCCAGGATCTGTTAATATACTACTTCCACAAATTCCACTCCTACTGCATATAAAATCAATGAAAAAAATAATATAGCTTTCATAACTCAGCTTAAAAAAGTAATAATGAAGATCATAGCAAATACGACTTATTAACTGCATCCTTTGGACAGTTTTTTTTAATGCACAAGCACATGATTCGACCCCTAACTCATAATGCACATTTTAATGCTTCAGCTGATACATTCCGGACGTAACAACATAAAACTTTAGTCGATTGTACTTCAGAAATTATTTTTATCCAAGTTTTGAACATTCGCATCCTTGTGGTTGGGTTGATTCGCATCTAAGAGTGGACACTGGACAACGCTTCCAAAACACAACTGCTGAGGACGATACAAAAAATGTGCATTTCTTTAAAAACAATCAGAAACATACATTATTTACATTTAATTGAATATATTTGCAGGTATGGCCCCAATATTTTGGCAGCCATTTTGAAAATAAGATGTAATTTCTAAAAAACAAAAAGTAAGTATATATTTAATATTAATAAAACATTAGTGAAAGTTTAAAGAATAGATTCAATAGGCTAAAATAGGTATGACAAATATTCTAACATGCTCTAGAAAATTTGACATCAGAGATCCTGCCAGATCCCCCAATTGGGGGTGTCACCTTCCAAATTGTCGAGTACATACCCCGAACTTTAAATCGTTTAAGGTTAAAAATTTATAATTAGAAATCTACTAGCAGCCTTTAGGTTTTAGGTTTTACACCCCGAGAGACTAAAAATCCTGGGAGAATCTTTGGGTGACACTCAACATTGGGGGATCTGACAGAATCCTTGGTTGGCATTGCATCGTAAAATCTGAACTTCCTGTATAGTATATAACACTGGCAGAAAGATGATGCTGACTGATATTGTAATCGGCATGATTCATGAAGCAATGGGATATATGGACGCTGGTGTTAATTTTTATGTGCTTACCTTGGGTATGTGCAAGATATCTACCCGTGTTTGGTGTCCTTATATCTCAATCGATCACTTCTTGTCACCTTTCTGGAAGGAGTCCTGAGGTTTGGAGTCGAATAATTATTGTACGGTAGTTTTTACAGCCCCCATATCATCGAAGATTCTTCTAGTGAAATAGTTCTGCAAAACACGAAACAGATTATAGTCTGTAGGTCCAAAGTCAGGAGGATAGGGAGGATGGGGTAACCCCACCCCCCAAAAAATGACGGGTGATGACAGCAGCATATGAGCTGACGTTCTCATGACGGATAACGATTGACGAGGACTATCTCCTTCGATCGTAATTCTGCTGGCAATTTGTTCAGCTATGGGCAATGGAAGGTGGCATTAATGGTTTGATTAGGTTCCAGAAACCCGAGTGAATTATGTTTGACATCCCACCACACACTTAACGTCACCTTGGAAAGAAGTTCTAATTTGGATATCGATGGACGAGGTTCAGAACCGCCACACAGTCATTTGACGTTTTACGTTCTGGTTCAGAACTAACTTCTCATCATCCTTGACAATGCCTGTCAAGAACAAGTCATTTTGTACCAGGAAAGCAAGAAAACACAGGTCGTGACACGGCCCTCTCTTTGCATTGCACTCAACTGCTGTGGAACCCAATATTCCAATTTCGCGGTGAAACCCAGCCATTCGAGCTGCCTTTCCACTATTGCCTGTGTACTTGAAAGGTTCCCGTTAATACCTCTATGGTTGAATTCGTATAGCTTGCTCGAAGTTCTCTTCAGAAAACAATGATTAATGTCCTGGTTGATCTTGATAGCACCTGTATCCGTCCCTGAGTTGTTGAAACCACCGACGACATGTGCTGTCGTCAACTGCATCTTCGCCATACATTTGCTGAATCTTCCGGTAGACTGCGGATGCATTGCTGCTTTTAACGAACTAAAAAATAAACAGTGTTTGTTGTGCTCCTTATCAGCCTCCATTTTACCGACACGATACGCTATCCCTGTCTGCTCGTCCACACTCACTGCCTGTGTCTGTGGCAGCTGTAATGTTTCCCATTTACGCGGTTACCGATTCACGCACTGACAGCGCCATCTGTGAGATCAGTATTCCGCTAACCTATGACATGTCAAAATAGGCAGATTTTTTGTACCTACCCAATATGTCGACCTGAAAAGGAGAAATAAGAGAATTGCATCGATGACCAAATATGATAACCCTGAATGTCTCTTTGGAAGCATATAATGTAAAAATCTCGATTGGAAGTTAGTATGAGCTAGCATTTAACAAGATCTATTTTCCAGATGTAGCACCTTCATCCGCTATGATAAGACATGCAATGTCTCTAATAGCAGACGCTGTCAATAATCTTAATGAAGGATAGACACCTGTTATTAAATGTGACTAACATGTGAATGCAATTGCTAAGCACACGCAGTGGACACTCCAAAAAGTTTGGTGAGGATACATGCCATGAACAGGGGTTCCTTTGGGCACTACAAAGATATTTGTGACTGCAACTTTATTACGTGTCATATCAAGTTGAATATTTTATCTCTTACGTCATTTTTCATATACTTTATAATAATGTTAATGGTAGTTCTGACCGTGCTGCCGTAGCTCAGTGGTAGAGCGTAGGTGTAGCATTCGGGAGATCGTGGGTTCCTGACAGGTTTTTCAGTGTTTTTTTTATCTCAGTCACACCAGGCAAACGCCGGGATTGCACCTTCAACATAGGATCTGGCCGACACTTTCCCGAATCCTTTCCCCTCGCCTATACCGGCCTGATCCTTAAATGCCTAAGGGCCATAAATAAAATTCAAATTTAAATGGTAATTGTGAATTCACGTGGGGAATAAAAGAACTTAAATCCTGTACAGACATGATCAAAATAAAGAGGATTACTTTGGGCAAAACGCTATCTGACCTCATGGCAATGGTGATATTCAGCTGGTTTGTACCGGTTCGCCCCAATCGGTTGTTAATAGTTTGGTTGGTTCTCCGAACCGGTTGTGAAAATCAATCGATTCCATTCATTGTATAAGTAATAGACGGAAAACAAATGATTTCATTCAACAATTGTGAGGTGGACTAACGCTGACTCATAGTGCCTTCAATGACGCTAAAGTTGACATCGAGATAACATTGTTACTGATACATGTATTCTACCTTGAATAGAAATTTCATTATATTGAGCATTGAGTAACAATTCAGCAGTTATGTCAGGAACAGTTTTAGTTTCTACCTCGCTAGGTTTACTTACATTAGGGTTAAAATTCTGTCTCTGTTTAAACCTCAGCCAACATACATTAGATTTATGTCCAACCATAGAACAAAGAAAGTAGTGATTGAGGAAACTGACTTCAACACCTTCAAGATATTCTGTTGTGAAAGAATAAAAAAATCAAGAGATTGATAAGTGACTAGATAGTCCGTGGTGTTATTGGCAACACGGAAAGTAGAGTTTAAACTCAAGATCATCACAGGCAAATGTCAAATCTATTAGATCCTTCCACCCGGCCATCTGAGGAAGTTGAACTCCCATCTTTGAGTAAAATGATTGAGTTTGATACCAGCATCCATGATTTCATGAACTATGTGCATAACATGAATATAAGAAGTCTCTTCTTACCACAAAGAAAGCTACAAAAAAAGATCCATATGTAGTTTAGCCAAAGCACAATAAGCATTCAGCGCCATAAACCTCAGCTTACACGTTTGGAAGAAACGATCTGAATGTTAGTAGCATGTGTCATAAGCTAAACATCAAGTTTCTAAGGGAACTCATTAACAAATGGAATCCAGAAAACCTATATTGAATCTTGGTTGAGAAACAAAGCGAAGGGTGAGGAAAAAGAAGGACAAGATAGAAGCTTTCAGAGAACCAAAGACGAATTTGTGTTCTCCTTTTATCGAAACTTCCCTCAGACTCCTTTCATTGAAAATAATATTTAACGCAAGAGCATAAAAGCCATCCTAGCAAAGAATTCTTAAGTACAGCGAACCGGTTCTACCTTGCTTGAATACCACCACTGCCTCATGGTGAAGTATTATGTGTGTAGAGGTATCATTGGAAACATGAAATTAAGAGCAGATGAATGTGTACTTTCATTCATGCCAGCTCCCCTTATTATTTCTGTCTTTTAGTTTTGATTTGTTTTCTTGCACTTTCTTTTTCCGATATTCATTTGTTTCAACTAAGATGCGCACATATATAGATAGGCGCCAATGAGGTAATAAAAGCGATCATTTCTATTTCTCTGGTGTTGGTCGTCTGCTTTGTAATGTTTATTGTTTGAACAGCAGAAGTCTATTCTTCGGTTTCGTTAAGTTGGGAGTTTTCCTCTCACGTTTTGTTTGGTTGAGCTAGTTAATTAGAGAGGGAATTCTCCTCCGTCATTAGAAAAGGGGAAGCAACGCTGTTATCTACGGAGATGTAAAAGTGTGAGATCAAGTAAGAACAGCTCAATCCATACGAAATTCTTAGTTCAACCTATAATGTAAGTTAAACCATCGAAGGATACAAGCCAAACCTCTTCAAATAGCACGTATGTGAATGACAATTGAATTTTGGGGCCCGTCGTTGACATTTCCAATGGATGCCTGAATTTGCCCATAGAAGACTGAAATTGCAATTTTGATTGTGACAATGTTGTGAATAATTGGTTAACGAACTATTTATTTATTAAATTATTCAAATTTTTTATTTTGGATTTCTAGTAAACTTTTAATTCTCGATTTCCTTGAAGTTT
>JAGDQP010056686.1:0-12886 GCA_022664845.1 Lepisma saccharinum | reverse complement strand
ATAAGTTATCTGTGCCTTTTTTGTACAACTACTATGTTCACCGTTAAACTCAAAAGCGAGGCACTCGAACACTTTATCTGAGAACAGCAATTTGTCTTGTAGTACAGCGAAGTTCGCTCCTTTTATTCTCTCCAGTCGATCCTTGAGAAGTTCATAATGTTCGTCCTCGCTACTGCTGGACAAACTCAACAATTTTCAGAAAATACTCTTGACCCTTTCCATTTCAATTTACAGTTTTAGTTGTATCAGTCAAGTCATAGATTTGGTAATAGTTTTTCAATAAACTCCTTGTGGAAATATAAGGGGCCAGTTGGTTCGCTAGAGAGAGATCTCTCTCTCCATGTTTATTCGTTTGCCGAATAAACATGGAGAAGTAATTCCCTTTTTATGACCTATATTTGTATATAGTTTGTGATGTCAAAAGACTACTCCCATGTGGTTTGTACATGATACAGCATATCTGACAACTTAGAAGAAAACTCTACAACTCCAATATTTCGGAAATGTTTTACTCCCTTCCGTAACAAAGTACGTACTTGTTCTTTACAACTGTCAGTAAACACTTCTAGGAACTTTATGGCAAGAATACCTTTAAGATGTTGAGACTGTTACATTCACTGTGACAACGGGAAGTTAGATGTTTTCGAAAAGTTCACCATGTTTAAAAGCCATTTCCTAAACAAAATAAATTATTTTCAGTTTCGGGAGCTAATGAATTTGACGCCAGAGGCTGCTTCAGTCATAGATAATTCCTCTCTTCTCCAGTAAAATTTAGTAGCTCCCGAAGCGTTTCGCGAACAAAGTTACTGCAGGAAATATTTAGCTGTAAAATCTAAACTAATGGCTAGCCGATTACAAAACTTGATCAGTTTTATAACACACTTTTCTGAACCATATTTAAGAACCGACGTCTCTTCTGCTCACAATATTCAATGGGTACCCAGATCAGGCCATAGTATCAGGTCCGAAACTATACTCACTAAGTGTGTTGAGAGTTACCAGTGCAGAGCTCTACAGAACGGGTGAACCCGACCGTCAAATATCATTGTGGGCCCATGGGCAGAGCAATATACTGAGGCTCCTACATGCACAGACACCTACATAAGCTATAATTATAATTGGATTCTGACGTGAAATGTATTATTTGTCACTTTCTTCTCATAAACAATAAACTTAACGTCTCTATGTCTGAAATTCAACTAAGTCCGTTGTTAATTACAGTATGCATGACAAAATGATACCTGTAACTTCTAAGTATTTCAGCAGATATTTTAGTTGCTATTTTGCAGATGGAGATAGTTCAGTATAAATTATAAATCAACACAACTGTTTTCGAAATTTCTTTGCGCACAACTGATTTATCATTGTCGAGAAGTCAGTTGTTTTCAAGATGTCATTTTCCATACACATAACTGTAAGTCAGCTCAAACCTTGTTACCCCATTGTGCTTCGAAGGTGATTTTAATCTTGAAGATTAACATTTTCCTGTACATGCAGTTGGTCACCATCATGCACAAGAACACTTTACATGCAATTTCTGGGTTGGGAAACACAGATTAAAAATTACATGCATTTAATTTTCTATACAACGCAGGAAAATTATCACATTTCTCATGTAGTGCTTGAGATGTTTATATTTATTTAAGAGATTAGCATCTTTAAAGTCTATGTGATACAGACTAGTAAGTTTTTCACACTTTTTGTTTGGCTCAACAGAATAAGTTGTTTTCAACTGATTAGTAAGCTTCTCCACCTTTTATCAGGTGAGGGATCAAAGACTCCAGAACAGGGATAAATCTTTCTACCCTGAACATTTTATTTTTGCTTAGAAGATTTTCTTGTTTCGATTTTCTACCAATACGTATACTTTTCTTTTGTTCCCGTTGCTTGATATCACTATAAACTAAATCTGGACACCTACTCTCGGGTTTCAAATCATTTCGTTAAATTTGTTTCTAATATCCTGGACAAACGAATTCAGAGACTCCAAAAATTTCACGGTAACAAGTATGTTCCCTTTTACGATCGAAGGATCTTATTTGCTTTGTTTACTCCTTCCAAGAATGCCGTTGCAAACTGTTGTGTGAAAGATCGATTCTGGATTCTTCATTTTCTTGATCAATTTTTCTGTCACCACTGGTAAGTGTAAGTTGATAGAGAATCCAGTGTATTTTTTACTTTCTCTTAACCTTCATCCAGAGCAAGAATAGCGTCTAAATGAGACGGCCATTTCGTGTCATTCAGACGCTTACCCACAACAAAAATAACGATGCCAAAAGATTCCAAGGATACTCAGGAAACATAGACAGCAAACTCATTCAGTTGACGGATTCATGCTTGGAATCCAGTATAACATTGTCATAAGACTACGACAACTTAATAGCGGAATTATGTTTCTATTCAGGAAACATACAATAGTGTCTGGTAGATTTGGCGTTTCGTGAAAAAAGATTGGGATGAACTTGATGTCTTTCTTCCCAGCGCAAGTTTATCAGTTCTGAACACTTAGTTAAGGAAAAAGGTTTATGCAATAAACAATACAGTATAAATAGTTTGCTATTAACCAGATATTTATTTAGCGCTAGTCGTTTGTAGTTGATGTTATTCACACGAAAAAAGTGAACATGTTGCAAACAGTGTAATGCATATGTCGCACGATCTTCCTGTGGTCTACTTGTAATAATTAGATTCTGAAATCCAAATCTTATTTTACCTGTTATCACTACGTAATGGTCATTGCTTATAAGTAACTGACTTTAAAACTTTTTCAAATTAAATGAAATGTGGTCAGATTAATAAATGTGAAAATACAATGAATGCAAGAAATATTTAGATTAGCTGCCCCCTTCCTTCCGAGGCTCGTATCGAATTGGAGGCCCCTGGCGATTGCTCATGGTGTCCATGCATTTGAATGACCCTGCGGGTGAGTACTCGATTGCATTGCTAATCTAATGATTGTATGAAGCCTGGTAGCAGAAGGAACATTTAGTTATTACATGTTCACTGAGAAGGCCGTTCAGGGCTACGTAAAGGATATTTCGAAGAGGATAAAAGCAGGCCCTTTAAAGGCTTGGGCCCGCCAGCTTTGCAGGCCCAAATGTTACGCCACTGGGCCTAGCACCCGTTCTATTAGCTTATACAGAGTAAATACAAGCGACGGAGAACCATCATAAATACCAAATGTCTTGGGTCTACAACATGAGGACGAGTGGTTAGCACGGTCGCTTTCTGTGCATGAAGTCACGAGTTCGTTTCGTGAGGGTCCACTGAACGGAGAGGTTCGAAATCCATTTAAGAATAAGGTGCAGGCCTCGTCCTTACAAGATCACCAGCTCATTTAGGACGGTAATAATTCACTCATTAAGAGAATATCAACAGCTAAATATCAAAACTTGGACATTTATACCTCTGAGCAACAATCTGAAGGTTGAAAAAGTGAGTATCCACTCAACATGAACTGATTACTATTATTCGTTTCTCCTCGCTCAAATTAACCTCACCTTTCTCTACCTGACATTAAAAAAAAATAATTCTTCGAGCCTCTTTATCTCATGAACTAATAGTAGTAGTTTCTCTTTTTTCTTTTCAGAAACATATAGCATCCAATTAATATCAAACACACACACAAAACAATTAAGAAAATAAATTATCCTCGGACACCTAGAGAATAATTAACGTAGGTGAATAAAAAAAAACATTTCTCAATAAATATAGTTCACAGAAAATATGTTTTGTCATAATTTGACACTAGAACTTACAGTACCAGTGAGAGGTTGAAGGTCTGTTATAAACGTTTTAGACACGAATGCTCGATTGAGTCGTTCAGTTTTGACCACTGATTACACCAGGGTGTCTCCAGAATTCATAGAAGCTAAATTCATAAACATTTCATGACTTCTGCATGCAACAAAACAGTGAAAAAGTGTTGGGTAACCTAGGGAATCCGAGATTGCCACACCCAAAGTTACATGATATTTCTTAACACATCCTGATGTAACGTTAAAATCTCACTACATCAAACATGTAACCTGAAACTCAATTTCATAACTTTTTCTTGATTTTCATGACCAATGACTCAATTTCATTACTTGTGACCTGCAGACATCATGTTAAACTGATTACACTCACCTAGCCATTTCTGCAACTACACGAATAATAATAATAATATAATAAAATAATAAAAAAATAAAAATAAAAAATAAAAATAATAATAAAAATAATGATGATGATGATTATTATTATTATCACCACTACCCCAAACAAAAAAGGTTATTACATAAGAATATATAAATAGGGCAAAAGATTACATTTAACCAAAAAAGCGCAGAAGTTTACTTACCTAGTAGCCCAATGTAACGGAGTGGACATAAGTTCACCCCCTATTGCATCTACTATTGCTCCTTTTGTAATATAAAACTGCACAATTTCCTTCCTATTATTAATTGCTGCCCAATGTAATAATGTGACGTTCTCATTATCACGTTCATTAATATCATAACCACTTTCAACAAGCTCTTTAACTCTTTCAAGGGCACCATACTGGAAAATACATTTAAAAAAAGGTTTTAGAGGAAAACGAAGAATTTTCCACAATCACGTGTCATATTAGCTTTGATTCAATTGTGATACATAGCCATATTAATTCTATCTACGCAAAAAATAAGGCTATAACTGACATTTTAAGAAGCCGGAATTTTAACTACTGCTTCGTTGCATCTCAATTCAGGCAGTTCACAGGTCAAGTCATAGATTTTGGTAATTATTTTTCTATGAGCTCTTTATGAAAGATTAAGAGAGAGAAAAATATGCTGAGATATAAATTTCTAAAATTTATTGTTGATAATACTGAAGCGCAAAACGTGGTATGCTGTAGTACTATCACCTTATATCTTAGCAACTAATTAACATAAAGAAGTCATTCTTTTTTATATATATGATAAGATACTTGTCTGTAGTTTGCGACGTCAAACGACTGCATCTATACCGATTGTACAGAGTGCTCACAAATTCTGATAACTTTGAAGAAAAAATCCAAAATTCCAAGATTTCGGATTTATTATCTTCAATAACAAGGTACGTACTTGTTTAGAAGGTACTTTATCGCAACGATACCTTAAGGATGTTGGGACTGTCACTTTCATTGTCAACACAACGGAGAGTTCTTTTTTTTTAAAAAAAAAGTTCCCGTATTTGGACGTCATTTTCTAAAAAAAAAAAACATATTTTCGAACAAATATATAACTTCAATAAAGTTGAGACAATTGTGTGTTCTAAACGCTGGCCAAGTTTTATTATCGACCAGATATTGGTTCAGATTTTATGGCTAAAGGTTTTCCGAAAAAAATATATCACTAATACACAGGAAAGTCGGAAGGGGTAATTTAAGATAAATTTATGATAAAAAGTAAAAACTTACTGATAAAAAGTTAAAAAAGTAGATACTTACAGCGTATATGTTCCGCAGAGAAATAAACACACACACGTACACAACACTAATTTTCACATAGTTTTTTGCAATATTTCGATATTAATATCGTAGACTTGCTGGAGAGGAAGAGAGACGCACACACGTGGATAGAACAGTTAAATTATGAATGGCGCGTGGGACAATTGACAACTGTACAGCGTGTAAGTACTGGATAGGATTGTGGAACGAAAAGTGTTGAAAATGCAGAGAAAACGGGTTAGAGTTATTGAAGGTTAAGTCCAGGATATATTTTCGCGCTCAAACCATGAATAAAGAGCCGCTTCCCACAGACGACGTATTGAGGTATGTTCAATCCACGTGTGTGCGTCTCTTCCTCTACAGCAAGTCTACGATATTAATATCGAAATATTGCAAAAAAAACTATGTGAAAATTAGTGCTGTGTACGTGTGTGTGTTTACTTCTCTACGGAACATGAAACATATACGATCTTCCTTACCTTTCATCATAAATTTACCTTATATATATATCAATTGGGGAGCTGCTGTGAATAAAAGACAGTGGCAATCACAGTGAGAGCTTCGGCTCTTCCTCTCCAACCCGTCTGGTCAGCGTGGAAGCAGTAGACCAACTCCTCCCTTCGGGGAGAGGCCTCATCCACTAGTGGATTGAAAATGACTGATTTTAAATTTTTTTTATATATATATTTAAAGTCCGTCATACTAGGATGCAATTTTCTCAGAAAAATATATTCTCAAAAAAGATATTTTTAGTATAGTAAAAAAAAACCTTATGCATTCTAAAAGCTGACCAAATTTCGTAATCGGCATTCGCTTGGATTTTAGGGCTAAATATATGCTGTAAAAAAATACTTCGCTAAACATTTCGGGAAAGGTTGCTTCAGTCACCAATAATTGGACATTATCACATTTGACTTCCTGAAGAGGAAGTAACAAGAAACAAAAAAAAAAAAAAAAAAAAAAAAAAAAAAGCCTATTTCCAAAAAGTAAGAACACTCCAGAGGGACAAGCAGACACCACCATCCACACGTCCCAGGAAGGACACCATAGAAGATCTGTTGAAAATCTTTAAAAACAGCAGGAAGTAAAGCTACAACATAAAAACTCTTATTACGTCCAACAAAACATTTTGAAAACAAAAAACTGTCTTTCACCCAAACAAATGTTTGTAATACTGGAAACTGTTTTCCAATCAACAACCGTCACAAGTTGCATAGAAAAAGAAAGAAGAAGAGAAGCAGACTCACAACTAAGAAAACCCAAACGCACGAATTCCTCATATATAACCTGACAAATAGGAATTTTACTGCACAAGAGACAGAAGTCTTGGAGAAGACAATTTCGTTCTGCCTCACAACCAAACCGAATACTTTTTCCTTATAAAGGTTGTGAAACTTTACAGGCACAACCCGGATAGGCATTACCAGAGGGCAGGCACTACGTGAGATAAGAGAAAACATAGGGAATAAAGAACGTTCCCCCCTCCCCCCAAATCAAAGGGGGGTAATATAGAAACAGATATCCCTCAATTGTACACGAGAGCATTCAGGTCTTCTACAGGAGAATATGTTACAACTTCTTAAAAGCAAGACCAAATCAAACCTCCCCCCACAACTGAGACGTGCAAGAAAAAAACTTGAATCAAGGGAAGACATCATTATCAAACCGCAGACAAACCAGGGCGGACTGGCCATTCTAAAAAAAACCAAGAGTATGAAAGAGAAGCGTTGTTACAACTTGAAGATAAAGAACTTCTTTAGAGAAGTCAACCAAAATGACAAAAAATAATGAGAACGATAGACAAACCAATCTGCAGTAGAAACATGTTGGAGCGCTGAGCCATATAACAGAGGGAGATTAATGGGAATTTTTTACCTCTTACCAAAGGTTCACAAACAACCACGACCCGCGAGTGGTCTACCGCAAGGGAGAACCAGTGTCTCAGTTTGCAACAAAATCATTGAAAAAGCAGAAAAATATGTTAAAGAGCAAAGGAAGCAAGTAAGACATCAGACAACCCAACATGGTATTTGGACAAGTACTCAACACGTTTTCTCATGAAATTGTCACCTACTCTACCAGACTGGCTTGAAGACACTTTAGATTTTCTGCAGAAAATCAGAAGAGTGAAAAGAATTAATCAAAAGACATACTACAGATATAAAAATACTTATACCCAAGTATAGAAAGTAGCAGCACAGAATTACTTTCAAATTACATTAGTGTTGGTAACAAGAGATTCCTTCAGAAGCAAGGAATGGTTACTGAAGCATCTGTTTTTGTGGCGTATACTGAATTAGGATATAGATTCGTAGATGATATCGCAGGAATATTTCCAGGGATGGAATATAAATCCTACACTAAAAATTTACACCAAAATGCAGGACTTGAGTTCATATTTAAGTCGAGCCAAACTAAGATTACCTTCCCAGATGTTACAATAAGGGAGAGAATAAACGGACATATAAGCCTACCACATGATATGAATTCTTACACGTAGACTCAGCACATCCAACTGCCCTAAAACTCACTGATTAAGGATCAGAGGTTATGTCTGGAAAGATTATCATAGGTGTAACGCTCACGTAACTTGCGTTCCATGAAATACTGTTTATAATGTGTATAATATGTGCTTTTGTTATTATGTACATTAAGCTGCGTGTGTAAACAATAACTAGTAAGGAAAGTTGGCCAACCGAATCATTTTATTAGTGTATATCATGTACTTGAAATTACTGTTGTTTGATTTTTTTGTGTATATATATCAAATAATTTATGTATGTTGCATTAACCATGTATGTCATATTATCCTGTGTCTCTTATGTATAATTAGAGCAATGTTTTATTCGTTCATATTACTTAGCTTAGAAAGTATTACTTTCTGGGAGAAGTGTGCACTCTGTTCCTCAAATCGAAAAGAGCTTTGGCTGGGAAGTTTCAGCCCATTGGAGACCAAGGAAGGAGCGAGCTCCTCGTAATATATAACAACTGCTTTGTTCTGGAGAGGGGGTCGCGCCCTACATAAGCGGCCATGGGTGGTCCGATGGCCACTCTTTGGCAGACCTCCATACACGATGTAACTTCAGCAGCTACACGACAAGCAGAGCACCTCAGGATTGGGTAAGCAACATTGATCTCTTTTGGTTTCTAGGGAGCGATGAGTACACTCCAACGTTAATGAGCTCTCTACTTTCAGATCTATCATACGTTATCATGTGTCTTGATTGTGTTATTAATTTTTGAAACAGCAATCGGGAAACTGGCGGTGATTTTGAAGCTACAGTTCTCCCACTTGTTAACTACAAGGGAATTGAATTAGTTTCAGCATCTACATCCTCCACCTCAAGTCATGCTTAATGAGGGGAGTAAGGCAAATGAGTTGGTTTACATAACTCAATATGAGCCAATCTCGTAGGGGATTGTAACCAACCTAACTTTTCAATTAACTTTTGAGCGGGAACTGGCGGTACTTGAAGCCACGGTATCCTAGAATCTCATTGAGGGCCTTGAACTAACGAACTGTTACTATTTCCAATCTCAAGGAAGCGTAATGGCTAATTTTAATAAGCTACACATCTTAACATGAGCGATGCTCGAATGTAACAAAGATGGCAGATTAAATTCAAGCTCTTGGATTAACTACATTTCTGTGTCTCATGGTATTTTATTGCTGTGTTGTGTTTCTGTACGTATGTGTGGTTGTGACAATCTGTTGGGAGCGAATTTTAAATTTAATTTTAAGGCCTTTAACACAAACCAATGGTTTATTAGAGTTGCAGATGGAAGAAACTATTGAAGTTCCCTTTTTGTGTTTGCTGGTGCACATCTTCAATATGAGCAATGCTTGAAATAAGGTACATTCAAGCTCAAATTTTTTTTCGCATATCTTTGACAGTTTTCGACAAATATTTTTCTCCTTGGATTCTGGCGTTCGCTTTTTTTACTTCTAAAGAATGTAAAAACTAATATTTCCTGAAAATTCTGTCACAAAAATATTAATTAATAAGGAAACTAGAAAGAAAAAACTAAATATTGAGAAATTGTCGAAAAATTTATGTCAAAAAGTCAGAAATTTGGCAACATAGGATAATTCACAGGGAAATTTAGAGGAAAAGAAGGGATTTTTTTTCGCTTGCCGCAACAGTCCATATCTTTAGTACTATCTGAAACTGAAAATAGAGAAATTTTCACTCAAATGAAACAATACGCAAACAAAGGTAACAGACGTAATGCATGAGCCGTATAATCATACGACAGAAACTATTATCTTCCCCGAAAAGAAGCGAAAAAAGACATAACATCTCGTTTAATCTTCGAAGTGAAGACTTTCAATCAACGATTCAGTAATACATGTTTATCAAAAAGTGTTAAGCAAATATGTGCTCAAAACTGTATTCTCATGTGGGGTTTGGCAACATCTCCTATGAATGTATGTGTTTCAAAGCAGTTGCATTTCTAATCTCTAAACCAAATCCATATTTCAAATTAGTCATGCACATTATGTTTCAAATTCCCCATAAGTATCAGAACGTTATATGTATAAATGTTACTTTCATGTTATTTATAATATCCTTATCTGACCCTTGATTTAACTTACGAAATGTAACAGTGTATAATACCTATAAGTTTCTAGAATATTCTATTATTATTATTATTTTAGTAGTGGTGAGCTTTTACAGACAGTGATATAGAAGAAGAAATTAAATAATAAGCTGTCCTGCTTAAAACTAGTCTAATTCCCAAAACTTCTGACAATTTCCAGTTGACAGAATGCGAAATGTCTTATTTAGAAATGCAATATATTTACCTAAGGATAAGTATGTTTACGTTATAGATATAACTAGTGTAATTCTTATATTCGACTGCAGCAAATGTTTTTCGTTGTTACAGGACTGGGTGGCTCAAGTGGGAGAGTCCTT
Source organism: Lepisma saccharinum (assembly GCA_022664845.1). Lineage (NCBI taxonomy): Eukaryota > Metazoa > Arthropoda > Insecta > Zygentoma > Lepismatidae > Lepisma > Lepisma saccharinum. The sequence continues at coordinate 2,521 of JAGDQP010056686.1, read as the reverse complement.
TTTTTTCCCCCCACGAGCGTGAGGTCGCAAGTTCGAATCTCCTTGATTGTATAACTTTTATCGCTCTTTTTTTTAAAAACAAAACAAAATGGGTACTTCACGCGTTGCACTAAAGAAGGAATAAAAATTAAGGAAAAAATAACTGTAAAACGTTAGAAGAATGTTATCATATTTCTGTGATGGAAGGGATCAACATGGCTTCAGCAAATACTATGAGACTCTCTATAGAGCCCCTGTTCACCACTTGCGACTAGCGACAGGGTGAGCCATTCTCGCGCATACGCATTACTCCTTAAGAGTAAATATTACTTCCAAGCATGTGTTTCTAGTTACCAATTTAACGTATTGGTAGCATGTCGGAAAGCTAATCCAAGGAACCTGGTATCGAAAACTGCTGCAGTTTTTTTTTCTTAATGTACATAACTTTTCTCTTTATAAACGCATATATATATATACGTATTAGGAAATTTAATAAAATTAGTGAACAAACACATGTGGAAGATAGGTAAGTCAGGTTTGTTTTATTTTGTTTTATTGAACATATGATTAACTCGTGTTCTCAGAATGTGCTGTTCCTGTCGCTAGTCACAAGTCTGCTCACCTGGTGTTAAGGGATGGACTTATGACCAGGTATCCAGAATGTTCTCCTGGTCTATGTTCCTAATCTGATGGAACATTTACATGGGAGGGGGCCCTACCTACTTTATTTTCTTTTTGTACAAACACATACAACACACGAAGACACAGATAGGGCAAAACAGGACGACACAACATAAACTTAAGTTTTGCTTCTTCTTCTTCTTCTTCTGCCTCCCCTGTAACGAGATTAGAATAAGAAGGTTAGATTCTACATTCCTTGGGTATTGTGTCTTCCCTCTGGGCTGCATCCTCCTCTCGTCACAGGGTTGGCCTACCTTCTTCTTCTTTGTTGTTCTTCATCGTTCACATTTTGAGCCATTGGGGGAGATAAAAAGAAGATTATGGTTTCTTTCTTCCTTTTTGGAAAGTCTTGCTTCCTGGTGGTTAACCGCACTCTCCTTTCCTCTTCATTCTTCTCTACTCCCCATATGTTTCATTTAAACACATTCACTCGAACATATTATAAGCACTGTTTGACCTCAGATTGCGGTTTCCGCAACTTTTAGTCTGTTTGTTAATTCGTTGTTTGTTCCACTAAATATAACACTATCATCAAGCCTGGTTCCATCCACCATATACACACTTACACTTTCACACTAATTGAGTGTCTCTCACCGGAGTTCCAGGCGAGGCACTCTTTGTTGCTGGAGTTCCAGTAACACCCCATTGATGCTGATGTTTTCATTTCTCTTGAAGGTTATTTTCTTTCTCGATATATTAGTTATTACTTTTAGTAGCAGACGTTTTGCTATTATAGTGTATTTTACTTGATTTTCACCATTATGGCGTTGGACTGTGTACTTTCAGATTCTTTATTATCGCGGTTGACCCGATCGCGTGCGCCTGTTTGCCTGCACAGTCCGGTCATGTTTCACTAGATGTAGAACTTACGAGATATTTTACGGATCGCCACGCCCCAGAGGGCGCCTCCCGGCCAGGTATCTTTTCCTATAAAATGCAGACACTTTATCTGCCGTCTCCCAGAGGACCGTGTCCAGTTCTGGTCTTCTCAGAACCTCTGTGACGGGTCTCCTCCCCAGAAGGGCTCTTTGGTCTCTAGCCGGTTCTTCTGTTTCTCTACATCTGAGGACCACGTGGTCCGGGGAAGCAATCACCCCGCAGAACTGGCACATAGTATCTTCAACTAGTTTTAAATCCTTCAGTCTCTGACGGTAGGTCCCATGATCGGTAACGAAATGCAGTAGACCTCCTTCCAGTTCTAGGTTCATGTTTGCCCTCTCTGCCACGTCTGGAAACATGCTGAACACTCTTCTAGCCTTAGATGTTTCATTCCAGAATCTTTGCCACGCACAGGTCAGTATTTCTTGAATTTCTACCTTGCTTTCTGCTGCCTGATGTAAAATGTTCATAATGTTATCTCCTCTTCCTTTCTTTAACCAGTACGCGGCTCCCATCCTTTTAATTTGAAGATGCATGGGCATGGTCGCGGTCGCCACCTGGAGTGCCTCCACCGGAGTGGTTCTATAGGCTCCTGTAAGACGGAGTAAGATTTGTCTTTGAGATCTGTTGATAATTTGTATTTGTCTTACATCATCCATCCGGTGGCAACAGGCGCTGGCAGCATATCCAACAACGGAGCGAATTAGGACATCGTGGTACATTCGTATGATATTGATTGGTATTCTATAGTCATTGGTAGCGATATTTACAATTTTAATAGCTTTATTTTTTATTGTAGTCACATGGGATCTAAAATTTAAATTTTCATCGAGTAGCACACCTAGATATTTTATCTCTTTTTCTCTTTAAATTGTTTTCCCTTCTTTCTTCATTATTGGTCCCCTATTGGTCAACAGTTTACCCTTAAATATTACATATTTCGTTTTTTCTTCTGATATTAAGAGGGCTCCTCGCTCCAACC
>JAGDQP010056685.1:0-12886 GCA_022664845.1 Lepisma saccharinum | reverse complement strand
AGAACTCTTCTCCAATCTCTTGATGAAGTTAATGATTATCCCTTACTTTCCGCTTCTACGCTGCACGTTTCATAACCTCCAGAGATAAAACTCAAGGGGTGTAAGGTCCGAGGAACGGAAGGGCCGTTCTATATGTCCACAACGGTCGATTCAACGACCGGGTAACGTCTCATGAGCCACACATGTACTAGTCCATCATGGAGTGAAACACTGTCTTGAAAGAAGAACCCTTGGTCGTGTTCCACTTGAGGGTACAAGTATGTTTGAAGCATATCCAGGTACTTACCTGCAGTTACAATATCGTCGAGAAAGTAGGGCCCAATGATGCTCTGACCGAGTGTGGTTGCTCATACAGTCCCCTACCAAGACTGTCAAGTGTACGATGCTGCAGACACTAATTTGGATAGCTGAACGCGTTGAACGCGAATTGGATTCACACCAATTACTCCTTTTAAGTGGAACAATAGTTTTCCTTCTGAATATGAATGAACCATTTTGGACAGAGGTTTTCAAACGAGTGTTCACAACTGGTCTGATGTCACTGCAAATCAATGTCTGCAAGGAAGTGAAAGTGTAAAGAAGTCTTCTCTGTGCTTCACTGCGTGCTTGAGATGTACACGTGCAGCATAAAGACAGTTTTCTTAACTGTATTGTATGCTGATTAAAATATAAATTGCTCCATACTTTCAACGTAATTATGAATTTCAATTCTAATTTTGAATTGCTTATGGCTTTTAGGACGTAATAATGAATGTTACCATTAGTGAATTATTTCAAATGTACGTAAAAGGTATTTATTTAGTGGTTAATGGCTTCATGTGATATATAAAGTGAAATAATAATACCTTGTTTCAAGTTAGTGTTGATGTAATTAAACTCTTTCAATTTAAGGTTCTAATTTGCATTTGCCTTTAAAATATCTAAAAGTATTTTGTTTCCAAGTTTTCAAGATTTATTTTTGTGTGAAATATTGGCATAATCTGATGAGTGTAAAAGAGAAATGGTGTACACAGTGTGATAACTAATTCATTCTCAAGCGAGTGTTAGTAAAGCTAAAAAGCTTTGGACTCCGCGGTGATTGCCTTTTATAGTTTTGAAAGCAGAAGAAGAAATATTATTTTATTTTCACGTTTTATTTTATGAGAAATCTGTTTTCTAAATTTTATAATTTTGTCAATTTTTTAAAAAATGTTAAATTATTTACCATAAATTTTAGTAAGATACAACAAAAGCAATATCCCACACTGCAAGTTATTATTATTATTATTGTTTTAAATTTTTGTTCCTCTGCAGAATGCCAAATGAGTTATATTCCACACCAATCATTAGCACGGACCTATGTTTAAATGTTTTCAATTTCTAAAAAGTCACTTTTGTAGACTAACAGGTGGGCGCTTCGATTTTACTTGTTATGGGTATATATGTATCCAGGGTAAAAGGATATTCAAGATATTATTTGAGTTAATCTAAAAGCAAATTATTTAATGTTCATGGTACGTTACGATTACGTTAAGAATGGAAAAGTGTTGTTATTGGAGTTAATCCGTATGGTAATGTTTGAGCCAAGTGCAGAAATAGTAGCACCATTTTCTAGATGGATGAGTCGATATCACATTGCTGTAAAGATTTTAATATTTTAAGGTTTTAACATTTAATTAAGTTTTTATATTGCTTCACAAATTCAATTTGAAATCAAAAGTTCAATGTAAAGATTTTATGTCAACAATATAAATTTATATGTTAAACAACTAAGCTATACTCGTTAAATACCTATGTAAAAGATGGATGGCAGTTACAGAAAAAAAAAGGTGTTTTCTTTGTCGTGGAGAAATTCATGTTTTTCATATCTTAGATCGTCAGTTTATTTAACCGTCTTGTTTTTATATTTCGAAGTTTCAATGCAATTGTGGGAATGAAAAACTCTAGGTTCTTTTGCAAACTAGCGTTTCGCCTCTCCTAGAGCAGCTCATAAGTACTTGGAAACCAATGGGCATCTTCGTTGATGTCACCAATTCATAGAACGAAAAGGTAAACCCATGGCCGGGAGACTTAATGCAAGCTGAGTCGGAGCTCAAAGTTAATTTTGCTCAAGAAGATATTTACTCAGTTGTTACGGGAGTTTACCAGTTTGTGTAGACCGGCTTTTTAATTTACCATTTCAATATAGCATCACAGCGTGATGGGCCGAGAAGAAATTAAGAAGAGGAAGAAAGAGACACTGCAGGGGATGATCAAGGAAATGTAGAAGTTATCCATGAAACAAGGCAAAAATCTAGACTGAAGTAATTATCGATAGAAATTCAAAATCAATATGACGGAATAAGGAAGATGTTAATTGATTTATGAGACAAATATATAAAACAAAGTGAAGAAAGAAAAGAGGAAGAGAAACAAGAGGAGGAAAAAAAGAAAGAAATTGAATGCATCTCAGTGGGAAAAAAGAGGAAACAAAAGGAAAAATATTATCACTAAAGAAAAGGAAACAATGAGAAGGTCACAAAATGACGAGACTACTAAAGAGGAAGTAGCAACTAAAGTAAAGGTGGAATAGGAGAAAAGACGGAAAGAGAAAAATGAAAGGAGAGATCCAGAGATGTGGAACTTAATGCAGGGTTTTAACAAGTACACCAGATGTGGTGATGACAAATACGAAACCAACAAAGAAGAATGGCAGAACCGAGGAAAGGAGAAACACAAATGAGAGGGAAGGAGACGAAAGGATAATAAAGAAGATGGAAAACAAAGGAAAAGGGAAAGACAGGAGAAACAGATGGAATTTGAAAGAAAGTTGGTGGAAGAGTTTATATCAAACTTAAATAAAATACAAGAAACAAAGAAACAAGAAAATAAGAATATAGCAAAAGACAAGAAACAAAATAAAGGTAAACCAGATACCAAATTAAAAATAAATAAGAGAAAATAAAGGAAGAAAAAATGGAAGAATAAGGTTGAAACAACATCAAAATAAGATCACACAGACACGTAAGCCAAGGTAGAAAAAGAATATATATCACAAAAGTCGATCAGCAAAACGGAGAAAGAAGATAGACCCAATGTCAATAAACTCATTAAACTTAAATTTTTAAATTGATATAGTAAGGGAAGAAGAAAATTAATTAATTCAAGCAATAGATTCACCATATCTATCTTTGGTTCCTGATTACTTGTCAAACGGTTTTGGAAAATTATATCAAGAGGACATTAGTTAAAAAGTAAAAAGTTTTATATTTGAATATATTTTTTTAAGTCAGCTCAAGAAGACCAGAAAAAATCGAAAGATGATATGGATAAGACATACAAACAATGGGCAAAAAGAAAGAATAGAACCAAAAGAAAGGCATATCGACTTCGGGAGAAGAAAATCTTACAGAAAATAGCTAAAAGAGAAAACAATGGATGAGTGAGGATATTATTCGTGAAAGCTATTATAAAAAGCATAGTTGATTAGATAGAAGAGGAAGAAAATAGACGCATGATTGAAAATGAAAGATGATGAATACAAAGCCTGGATATGGCACTACAAGGACAAGAAGAAACTAAATTCGGATGAGACTTTTTGTTATACCATTGTGAAGAAATGAGTGTTCTCGATCTATTAATTAATGGATTGGAGATTAGTGGACTAAATAAAACATAAATAAAACAAAATATCATTATAAAACTATGAGATAAAGTGAAAGAATTATAATGTTACGAAAATAATAATAATAATATGATTAAATGAAATTATAAGTATAGAAGTGGGGGCTTTACAGTCTAGTGGTTAGAACGTTCGACTCACTTCCGCGTGGTCCCGGGTTCAATTCTCGACTGGAGCACCCCATTTTTCGGCGTCCACCCAACGTCGTGAGGCAAACTGGGGAGTCACGTGAATAAAGACGTGACGACCACTTGGTCTAGAAAGTTCCTGATACGCCTGTTCGTGGTCAAGGTGACGCGCAATGCTGACCCCATGGCCGTCACTCAGGTTGACACAGTTCCACCAAACGCGGACAGATGGCATTGTGGTAGACTCAGGACCTTTCGGTGTGTAACGTCAGTGGTTATTATTATTAATATAGAAGTTATCATGACATAAGTGTGATATGATAATGAATATATTATTATAAATGAGATAATATTTTCAAATGAATTCTCTATTTGATTGTTTATTTTTGTAACTGTTGTTTAAAAAATGAGAGAAAACATATTTTTTCTTCTTCGAATTGGGGGCACATTGTAATGAACCGCGTGCCTGCGAGCACGTGCCACACACTTAAGATGTAAACAATCAACAAAAGTGTATTATATTATGAAAACAAATGTGTGTACTACAAGCAACCTAAGCAAATAGTAAAGTGTCATAAGCCATCGTAGAAGCAGACGACAACTACAGTTCAAGCAACAACCGTAGACGGAGTTGTCGCTGCCAGATGGAGCCAGTACAACCGAAGGAGGGACTTAGAGGACCACACCCAAAAAGACCTATAAATATCGGAGCATTTAGGCTACCAGTATCTCTCATCGCCCGAGTGATCGATCACCTCTCTCCAACCTTCCTGCTCTCGACGCGCAACGGAGACGGAGCAATCCTTCATACTCAGATTGCAATGGAACTGGTATGATCCCTTCTTACCTAACACACTCAGATCGCGACGGAACTGGTGTCATTCCTTTCTGCACTTAGTTTGCAACGGAACTGGTGCAGGATTCAACCTACTTCTCTTAGGATTGATCACCAGGGAAGAAGGCCAAAGTTTCTATAAACTCGCTACAGTTCCGGGTTCGGGACATTCATTTTATTAACTTGTATAGCACTTGTAAATAATTTTATAGTAAACACAATTCCGTGTATTAATTTGTTCTACCTACAATAATAATACAATAAACTAAAGGACAGTACGGTTCCACAGAAGAACATTACGATGCGTTATGGGTATATGTATATGTGTCCAAGGTATAAGGATATTCAAGATATTATTTCAGTTAATCTAAAGGTAAATAAATTATTGTTCATGTTATGTTAGATTACGTTAAGAATGGAAAAGTATTGTTATTGGAATTAATCCGTATGCTAATGTTTGAGCCAAATGCAGAAAAAAGTAGCACCATTTTGTAGATGGAAGAGTCGATATCGTTTCACAAATAACAATTGAGATCAAAAGTTCAATGTAAAGATTTTCTGTCAACAAGTTAAATGTATATGTTAAACAACTAAGCTATACTCGGTACACACCTATGTAAAAGATGGATGGCAGTTACACAGAAAAGGGTTCTTTCTTTATTGTGAAGAAATTCATGTTTTTCACATCCTAGATCGTCAATTTATTTAACCGTCTTGTTTTGATATTTCGAAGCTTCAATGCAATTGCCAGAGTGAAACACTCTGGGATCTTTTGCAAACAGCCAAGTTTCGTCCCTCCTAGAGCAGATCATATCCTAGGAAACAAGTGGGCATCTTGGTTGACGTAACCAATTCCAGTACCATAGAAAGAAAAGGTAAATTTACGGCCGGGAGACTTAATACAAACTGAGGCGAAGGCCAAAGTTAATTTTGCTCAAGAAGATATTTATTCAGTTGCTACGGGACTTTACCAGTTTGTGTAGACCTGCTTCTTAATTTACCACTACAATTTCGAGGTACCTTGATATCATCTCAGACAAATATTAATTCTCATAAAATAGGTTGGCAAGTGGGGTGCTTACAGACAGGAAACCCAACAGCAGTTTTTCAATTGTGTCGAATGCCAGCTTTGGTGCGGACCATACGTCTAACGCTGTGGAAGCAAATTGAAATATTAAATTTTAGGAAATGGTTGGTAACATTGATTCACAACATCAATCAAGACCATTCCGGCAGCTCTGAGCTCCATCTACGTAAGGCTTTTTCAATGACACTGCCACCCCATATCTACACCTTGTAGTTCCTGAGATTCTTTTTTTTTTTTTTTTTTCTGATTTTTTTTAAAAATCTTTCTTGAAACAATAATTTGTCAAGAATCTCACCTATTTTTTTCTGCAAAAATGTAAAGTCACTAAAAAAATAATACTATGTAGTATTATAACATTTCCCCCCAGAAGAAGAATAACATTTCTGTTTATTAAAGAACCACAATTCAAAAAAGTGTCTGCAGATGGAAACAATTGTTAAACTCAGAAAATTTTCGATACTACGATCAGACCTCCAAACTTTTTTTACACTACTCGAAGTATACTTTCTTATCTGTGCTAGAAGTACGTTCATTTCCTGACTTTGTTCGTAGAGTTTGTTGATTATCATATTTTTGTCAACTTCTATAAGTTTCTCTCTCTCATACAGTGGTGAAGTCCTAAACATTTCACAGGGTATATGCTGTTTTGTGAAACTTCAAGTAGAACCCATGTTTCCATTATCTTTTGGTTCATATTTACGTTGAATATATAGTTGAAATAATTTAACTTCTTGCTACCATAGGATATTTCACCGTAATAATCTCACTGGAGTAATTACCACATTAAATAAAAAAAATATAAACCAAACGAAAGTAGAAAGTATATACATTGCACCAGAAAGTATACGCTAATAAATAAAGTTAACCACAGGGTAGACGGTGTATATAGCCGTATACCGTCGACTACAGACCTGCTCTCACATTGCATTTTGAGGAACGCTTCCACATTGTTGTCTGTCAGTTTTGAGCGCTACCTTGTTTTCAGTAATTTAAGCTTAGAAAAAGATCGTTTGCAACTTACTTGAGTTAAAGGTATCGTGAACAGATATTTATGAACTTTACCAAGCTCTGTACACAAGAGGTAGTAAATGTTGTAGTCATGGATTACTTTATATATACAGCTTACGAAAATTTTTCAAGGTTCGTGGAACCGATATGTCTTCATTGTTTCATTTTCTTCAGATTTCTCTGACATTTCATCAGTGCTCGAAATGGAAATTTAGAAGTGAAGTTATATTTACGAAGAAACAACGTCAACTACATGTATATCGTTTAACATCGTTTTTTTCTCAAAAAGTGTCGGTATAAAAATAAAAAGAAGTACCAGTATATTACACCGGCGTATACTATCTCATTTCGAGCACTGCATTTCACTTTCTGAACACATATCCATGTCTTTAGTATATTCTTCTTTCAATGTAGAGGTCATTTAGGTCAATTTTTTTTTTAAGATTGTAGCTCCTCAGCAGTTAGATACCCTGTGTTAATATTAGGTACTGAATCACATATTTTGTCAAAGACATTGGATGGCAAGCCTTGTCTATGCTCAGAGAATCTCCTTGGATCAAAACAAATATTGGTCTTCATACTATATAGTTTATCAATAATGACATTAAATACCTTTATATGGAATACATCCTCTTGGGAGAAGCCTGTCTCATCACCATATACCAGTTCGTCAGGCATTTTCTTGAAATTCTTTAACATCTTACGTGGTAGCTCTGTCGATCCAAAGACTTTCTACGCCCAGAAAAGGACCTTCCTGCGTTCTTTATCTAACCTTTCTGACATAACAGATACAGACCTGTTTGATGCATTATTAACTTGGTCTCTCGCATCTCTTAATCCATTCTGCGCAGCAGAAACGAACTTCCAAGTCTGAGCATAGTCCGGATGCTTGGTTTGAAAGTAGTCTTAAAGAAGTGTTGTAATTATGAATATTGAAAGAAAGATCATAGCTACCACTATAACCAGAACTACACTACTACAGTTTCATATTAAAGAATTTTCTGAAGAAGTGCATTTGGGAGTTTCCACCTAATCATACAAAGTGTTATAACAGTTCCACATACATAGTTTCTGGTTGCGATGTGTTTTCTGCAGCCTCGTTATCAAACCAATAATGTAAGTGACCAAAAAGTTTAGTTGTAGCATCACATCTCGACCTCCATCTAGTGGCTCAATGGCTGTTAGACTTACTCTTGGTTTCTGTTTCAAATATATAGGTAATCTCTTCCATGAATTTCTAACAAGCACCTCTGTCTGCTGGAGTAATTCAAAAAAATAATATGGTTGCTGGTAAATACTGATCAGTATCTGACATTACGAACTTCAACACACGCACATAGATTAAGATGTGAAAATGGTTTGGTATTATATACTTGTATCTGGATAAAACCCTACTATATTCGCAATGTTTGAAGCACTATCAAATGCATTTGTTATGTAGTTTTCTACAGCAAGTTCTGTACTATATAATTCAAAATGATTAGCACCGCCTTGAACAAAGACTCTCCTGGGTAATACATGACCACAAAATGAATTTACACACCACGGACTACTCACTATCACTGAAGTAATCGTGATAACAGTGATACCAGATCATAATGTAATTTTTCTTTATCTGAATCCAAATAATATCATATTTCTTTTAATTCCTTGCAGAAAATAATTACTAAGGAAAAATAACGCGTAGTGTGAGGTATAAGCGGAAGGTGTACAAATAAGTATACACGAGGGCGCACTAGCCGGTGGACCGATGGACCGGATCACACTACTGAAATCACAATCTGAACCTGATCACACTGCTGAAACTGACGAGCTAACTACAAACTTATTGCCCGCCTTATTCACTTGATTTGGTTCCCCCAGATGTCTATATTTTCTCCAAACTCAATTCTTACCCCAAAAGACATTAACTTAGGAACATCATTGACATCATATCATCAGTGGAGGCAAGGTTTGGAGAGTAAGTCAATGGGTTCTATTATAATGGTATAGAATGAGGGCAGGAACGTTGTGTAAAGTGTACCCTTTGGATGGTGACTACGTTGAATAAAATAGTATTCATTGTCAGTAACACCACGTTTTCAAACCAGGCCATAAAATTTTCAAAATTTTCTCTATATAGGCTAGAAAGTAAGCATATGACTACGTTCCTACAATAAAGACTCTTGCCGCTACCTTTCCCAACCCATTCCCGAAAAGATAAGCTCGCCACAGGACGTCATGTCGCAGACTTCTGATGGACTAAGGACGAATGTCTTTAGAGCAAAGTAATGCTCAATAAACAAATACTCGTACATAGGTTTTAGCTCGGGATTAACAAAAAGGTAGATACAGACATATAATTACAATTTTAGAAAATTGTTTATTTACTTAAAGCGCTTACTGCATCAAGTGAATGAAGTTCACGAGATTCTCAGTATATAAATGTAATATGACTTTAGGTCTAGCCCCAGGGAAAAGGTAAACGCAACAGGAAACCACGTTCGAATACATGAGAAATTCAGTTTCCTGTGATTCATTTCGTTGCATTGAAGCACTATGTTCAGCCATTTCCTCCCACTCTAATACGAGAGATGATATTCGTGTTGTCGTTTTTCCATCGCGTGAGAAAAACACAGATTCCCATCTGCCGAGCTTAATGTGTTTCGATGTACTAACGATCAGTTGCGTTTCCTGTACACGCCAGTTTTACGTCATCGTGCATTCAATGTCATATAATTTACCAGAAAGAATGTCAATTGTACATCACTTAGTTCGTCAATTTTAATATGTCATTAAAAGATGTACATGTGATTACATTATATAAAAAGAACACAAACAATAAGGAAGGAAGTGGTATCGAACGCGCATTGAATTTTTAACTTTTATGTTAAAATTCAAAAGATACTCTCTTTTTATTATTATCATTATAACAACTTACTGTATTTTTGTCTTTAAATGAAAGTTGGAAAAAGAGTAATACGCATGAAAGTCATAAATAGTAACATTGACCTGCAACAAACGATAATGGAGCCCTCGATTAGTATTTAAACTCACACGCAAGAGGAAATATTTAACTCTTTTTGCTCATTTTTAGTTTACGTATAACACAACTTCCAGTTCTCAGTTTTCTACGTCTGATGTCGCTGTGCGCCCATTTTTTTAAAAAAACAAATGATCTGTCTTAATAATTGACTTACGCACATAGTAAACTGCGCTTACATCAGGTGAATAAGAATTATGGCATTTTTTTTTTACGAAACGGGAAACACAACGACGAAAACGAAGAGAAAACTGAGAATAAATGAATTAACGGTTCCCTCTTGAGTCTATCTTGATTTGTAATGTAATCGAGCGCTCCAGCACGATAAATAGTGCTCACTGGAACTGGAATTAATATGAACCAGCACTGAAAGTAAAAGGAACACAAAGACGTGCAGAATTAAAACATGAATAACTTGACAGTTAACAAGTGTTTGAGATTCCCATTCTATCCACAAATGCATCTACAATTAGCGTTGCTCATCCACGTAATAACATGTAAATCCCTCATGTTGCAAATCCTGCATGTATTTACATTAAATAACCTTTAAGAAGACTCATTAAGGCTGAATCTAAGTAGGTTTTCCCGCTCTTTCCGTTTTAATTCGATTATTCAAATTTGAGCACAGTTAAACAGAAAACAACTTTCATAAAACTATAGTTTGTTTCATACTTCAATAATGAATACTAATAACACAAACTTCAAAACTATGTCAACGCAATTTTCGGACAGTTCTATGCTCAGAGCTGAAACGGATCACCGGATCATTGAATCTATGCTTAGGAGCCGGTCTGACTCGGTGATCCAATTTCGACCTAGCAACCCGAAGGGGAAAGCAGAGATTTAATTTAATCCTTACGTTTTAACAGTGTTTCTTTGAAGGGTGACCAGGACCGGAGACCAGTACAGGAAACGCCCCCTCCTTCCCACCAGAGCACGAAAAATACGACTCCGTGAATTCCTTAACAAATAATAGGAAATATCTGGAAATAGTCGCATATCCCCGGAAAAAAAAAACTCAAAACACAATAGGCAGTACATGGAACAGTAGGTCCAATGGTGCCAGATTCTATAGTCTAAAGTATATGGAACTTATTTATTGAAGACACAGTGGGTAAGTTTGGATTTAAACACATTTTCCACGAAAATCTTAAGGAATGTGCTAAGAAATTGGGTTTAAAGGCAATTACTCGAGCCAGGATGAAGAAATTGTCTCGCAGTGGAGTGTATGGAACACACCTCACATTTTAAACACCCTATCTTAGAGTTCTCATTAATATTTCGTTGCAAATAAAGGAAATGAATCTGAAAACAGGATCCGATAACATTAAAACAGAACCAGAACCAGCGGAGATCCTTATGGAAAAATGGGATAATTAGGTTCAGGACATTCAATGCTAAAGAAATTTTCAAGAGTTACATGGAGGAAAGGGACTCCTACAAGGTTTTGAATTACCTGACGGAGTTCCAATTCTTTCGTCCTGTTATAAAATTATGTTTTCCTTTAAAAATCCTCATAAATTACATTGAAGTTTTATTTTCCAGCTGTTGAGTTACAATTTATGTTTTGTTAAGTTTAATATGCACACAATTGTAGTAGTGTTTAAGGCAAAAATGGGCTTGTTCCAATACTTTTGTCCACCACTTTACACTATGACAATTAACAAAGACGAAAATTAACTCATAAACTGCTCAGTCAATGTAAGTGAATTATTAAAATTAGACTGTCACTGAATCATGGGTCAACTACACTCCGCAGAAAAGTTTTCTGTAAACATACATGATAGTGGTGGAGTTGTGTTATTATGCATAAATAATAAATGGACCAGCAAAGCAAGAAATGATCTCGATCAAATGTGAAATAATGTGTGCTGAGGTATCACTACCTAGTTCCAGAAAACCGTGTAAACCACACAAAAGTACTCCACACGGCCTCTGAACTACTCATTCATTACTCGTAGCCGTGTCACTAGAAGAAATTGTGCTAGTGGAGAATTAAAATCTCAATCAAATGGGTAGATAGTGCACCAGAGGGAAGAGGTTACATGCAAATGGCATTTTCTTTTTGTACAATTTTATATATAGACTGGGTCAAAGCCAACACAATATACAGAACACTCGCAAAAGCAGTAATCTAGTCATCTGTATCACGTTGTCTCTAAATCCGCCTACACGGCATCACTTCCTCACGAAACGTGATATTGGTCCGACCAGGAATCTCTGGGTAATATCTACAACTTCTATTCGACTCCTGAAGGTCATCCACCTCCTACGATAGAATTAGGTCACTCACTCCCTCAGTTCAAGGGTGCTTCTTTATCTCTTTTCTTGGACCTTGCTGAAAGTAGGAGGATCTTGCTGATGCAGTGGAACTTTTTAACCATATTGTTCTTTCTGTAATCAGGGATTATGTTCGCTTCAGAAGTATTCATTATCATCAGCGCTCTAACAAGAGAGGCAGGTCCTTCAATGCAAGCTAAGCCATTTCTATTCATCCCGATCTTACGCTTTCCTTTTTATCTCAAGATTTATCTCCCTTAGTATTGTCAACTTCTTAGATTCGTTTTCTTCCTCTTCCTCTCTTTCCCTCAACCATACTTTCAATTCTATTCCTCAATATAAAGCTCTGCACATCTAATGTTCCAAACAGTTTCTCTTTCTCTTCTTTATTGTTTCCAGAATTGTTCGTGTCTCACCTACCCTTTTTGTTACTTTTCATTCTTTATCTTCTGTATGAAACTGTTTTTCCATTAATCTCCATGTCCACATTTCAAAGCTTCCAATTTTCTTCACTCTTTCGTAAAGCACACGTTTCTGCTCCATACAAAACAATACTCCATACAAACTATTTAACTATTCTCTTCCTCAGCTCTTTGTTCATCGATCCGCAGGAGAGACTCTTCTTCTTCGCCATTGTTAATCTCTCCTTGATCTTTTTTTTTTTACATTTCATATCCAAACTTATAATATTACCCAAATACTTGAAGCTTCTACCTTTTCTTTGTCAATTTTGATGTTTGCTACGATTCCAATTGTTCCAGTTACCAATATCCCTTTCGTTTTATTTACGTTTATTTTCATTCAATGTTCCTCACAGCTTTCCTGCTGCTGCTAAGCAGCATCTTGTTAAGTAGTCTCATTTTCTGCAAGATGCTGCTTAGCATCC
>JAGDQP010056684.1:0-12887 GCA_022664845.1 Lepisma saccharinum | reverse complement strand
CCGAACCTAGCGAGATCGAGATCGAAATGTCGGTTAAGAAATTGAAAAATTTCAAATCACCAGGAATAGATAATATTCCAGCCGAATTAATTAAAACAGGAGGAACGGCACTAATCAAGGAACTACATAAATTGATAAGTGCTATATGGAGAAAGGAGGAGCTCCCAAAGGAATGGAAAACATCAATAATTGTTCCGATTTACAAAAAAGGCGATAAATCGAACTGCAATAATTACTGCGGAAGCTCGTTACTTCCAACCTGTTACAAGGTATTAAGTAATATTCTGTTAACACGCCTAAGTGTATACGTAGATGAAATAATTGGAGATCACCAATGTGGATTTAGAAGAAATAGATCCACATTGGACCAGATTTTTGCTTTGAGACAAATTTTGGAGAAGAAATGGGAATACCAGGCTGTCCCAGAAGTCTTGCACCATCAGCACACTGACCTGCATGATGCAAAATTTGAGAGGATATGTGACGCCAACAGTGAAAACTGTTGGCAGGCATAAAGGACAGGTTCGTGGGAACAAGTGAAGGCATGTACTGTGTGTGTAGCGAGTGTTCCCGGAAAGTCAAAAAGGGCAACATGAGTGAGGACCAAATTGCAATTCGAGCTGTGCTACAATTTTTATATAAAAAAAGGACTAACTGCAAGAGCTGCAGCGGAGGAAATTTGTCGTGTAGAGAACAAAGCAGTACTGGATCGATCGACAGCTTCCCGTCCGTTCAAAAAAATTACTTGGGGTGATTTAAGCCTCGCGGACAAGCCCCGCAAGGGTAGACCTCCGATGGACATTAACGGCCCTCTACAAGATGTTGAGAGTGCTGAACCACATTCGAGCACACGTGTGTTAGCAAGAGTAGTTGGGGCATCTAAATCGACAGTAAACCATCGCTTGCATGACATGGATTACGTCAATAAACCGTCCCGACAAAGTCCCCATGAGCTGACAGAGGAGCAGACCCAGCGCAGAGTGGCAATGTGCCATACTTTGTTTAAAAAAACCGCGTGATCTTAGTTACTGGAGGTGAATTGTGACAGGCGATGAGAAGTGGGTGTTTCTGAAAGACCCTGACACACGAAAACAGTGGGTGAAAAAAGGACAGGAAGCCCTATCCAATGTGAAACAGGACAGATTTGGAAAAAAGCTCATGCTGTGTGTTTGGTGGAATATTGACGGGATAATTCATATTGAGTTTGTTCCCGAGGGTCATGATGTAACAGGTGAACTGTATTCTGAACAATTACGCCGAGTGTATGCCATTCTGAACGAGAAATATCCGGCATTAACAAAAGGGAAAAGGTTACTGATGCAAATTGACAATTCTCCGAGTCATCGGTCTCGAAGTGTGACCAACACCTGAACTTGACGGGTTTGAGTTGTCCTGCCTATAGTCCAGATGCTGCACCCTCAGATTATGGTGTGTTTCGCTCTCTCTCAAATTTCTTGTGTGGTCGGCAATTCAATTCATATGATGAGGTGCATGCTGCCTGTCGCGAGTTTTTCAATTCTAAATCTGCCATCTGGTATCACCAACAGATTGAACTGTTGTCCCAAAGATGGGTGAAGGTCATCGAACATGATGGCCTGTACTTTGCTGAATAAAGGTTTGTCTTTGTTCCTGATATTCGTGTTTCATTTTCCTCCTGGTATGGTGCAGAACTTTTGGGACAGCCTGGTACAATGGGACGGTTCATCAGCTATTCATTGATTTTAAGAAAGCATATGATTCTATCAAAAGGAAAAAGTTATACAGTATCCTGATACGATTTGGAATTCCGAAAAAATTGGTTCAACTAGTGAAGATGTGTCTCAGCGACCCCATAAGCAGAGTACGGATAGGTAATAATATGTCAGATAGTTTCAAGATTCGCAACGGATTGAAACAAGGCGATGCCTTGTCACCACTACTGTTTAACTTTGCGTTAGAATATGCGATTTTAAAAATTAAAGGGGACAAAAAGGGACTATCATTGAATGGTTTGAATCAACTGTTCGTATACGTGGATAATGTAGATTTAATAGGGAACGATGTAGATGCACTACAAAGCAACACCGATGTCTTAGTGGAAGCGTGCGATGAGATAGGTCTACAGGTAAACATAGATAAAACAAAATACATGATAACAAGCCGAAGCACAGGGAATGAAGGAAGTAAAAACATAAGAATTAGGGATGAGGTCATAGAAAAAGTAAAGAAATTTAAATACTTGGGAGCATACGTAACAAGCAAAAATGAGGCCACGGAAGAAATAAAAAGTCGTTTAGTATCGGGGAACGCATGTTTCTATTCAGTCCAAAAACTTCTAACATCGTGATTAATATCAAGGAAATCGAAATTGAAAATATACAGAACGGTTATTCTGCCGGTAATACTTTATGGTTGCGAAAGTTGGAGTACGACCCTAGCAGATGAACATAAATTACGAGTTTTTAAAAATAAGGTTTTGAGAAAGATATATGGGCCGAAACGGGACGAGATGACTGGAGAGTGGAGGAGACTGCATAATGAAGAACTCCACGGACTGTACGATTCACCAGATGTTGTAAAAATAATGAAATCGAGACGACTAAGGTGGGCAGGGCATGTAGCTCGGATGGGGGAAAACCGAAGATTATATTCAATCCTGGTTGGAAGGCCCGATGGAAAGAGGCCATTGGGAAGACCGAGACGTCGTTGGGAGGACAATATTAGAAGAGATCTTCGAGAAGTAGGTGTTCGTGATGAAAACTGGCTTGATACTGCCCAGGATAGAATCCAATGGCGAACGTTTGTTACTGCGGCGATGAACTTGCGAGTTCCATAAGCCATAGAGTTAGTTAGTTAGTTTTTAATTGGTCAATGTGATGGGACGGTAATTATCTTATACAAATCTATTTTTGTTTGCCTTGGTATAAAGATTGTGTATGCTGCTTTCCATGATGTAGGTAAGAAACAGGTTTTAAATGAGGCATTGAATATTTTAGTAAGAATTCTGTAGAGTATGGGAGGAGCTCTTTTTTGAGTGCAATGTAGGGTATGCCATCGGGACCTGGAGCAGTAGATTTTTTCTTTTTTAGAATATTTGTGACTTGTGATATGTCATTCAATAAGGTATCAATATGTTCGTTATTGTAGTCATGTCAATCCAAATTAATATCTATGGTGTGGTTTATAATCGAACGGATATCAGCGGCCGTCCGCGCGACGTCCCTCTGCAACTTCTCCGAATGATCTCGGTCATTTCTCGTCCTTTCTTCGAATTTATTGTGAAATATGTGTATGAATTCTTTACAACTAGATATTGGAATCTTGTCCAAAAGAGTACGTATAGTTTTGCCTGTTGTTTTATTTCTTTTTGCCGATATAGATTTCCAAAATACCTGAGGATTTTTATGATAACTTTCCGACAGGAAAGATATATGTTCGGTAATTTTTTGTTCTCTAAACAATTTAATCTCCTTTTTGATAACATTGTTTAAACGATTTATTTCCTGCTTGATATAATCAGAAGGTCTTTTGTGCATTGTCCTCGTAAAGTGACGTTTATTTCTAATTAACTGTATAATGTCTGCTGGCAATCTTTCTGTATTTGCAATGATTCGTTCTTGAGGAACTGTTCGTGATAAAGCCGTCTACATGGTGTGAATGATGAAATCGTTTGCTTTATTGATGTCTTCAGATGTTATGATTGGTGTGTTTATTTTCTCAAGTTCATTTTGTAAAATCTGTTAATAAAGCTCCCAGTTTGCTTTGGTATAGTTTGTACGTTTTATTATGTTATTGTTTTTGTTAATTTGGAGATTGAAATGTAGATAAATCTCACCGTGATCCGATGGGAGGCTTTTCTGAACTAATTTGTAGACCAATCCATTCTATATTGCAGGAGATACCAGTATTCTGTCCGGAGCCGATTCTAAGTTGTTCATGAATCGGGTGGGTCCAACATTTATGTTTATCAGTGGCGATTGCAACAGATGACGAAACAGAATCCCACCATTATCGTCAGTTTTCCTGTCTCCCATCATCGGATGTTGACTATTCAAATCCGCAATTAAAACTAAATTTTTGAATTGTTTAAGATGTTTAAGTAAAGGTATACTACTATTTATATTTGTCTGTGGGTTTGAATAAAGAGTGGCTATGTGTATGAGATTTGGATGGTGAGTCAGAGTGATCAGTAATGGAGTGGTATTTGTATCTTGTAATTAGCGATATTTCCTGTGCCGAGATGCTACTCCTAACTATAATAGCAACCCCACCCTGTGCTTTTGGGTTATCCTTTCTATTTCATTGGAATGTTAAGCGCCTAAAGGCCTTTTAACAAAATTCAATTTAATTCCATTAAGTTTCCTGTTATGCATTAAGTATGTCATGTGCAGGGCTCGAGAACTTTTCTTCTAACATAGGCGCCAGTTCTGAACAAGGCGCCACAATAATACAAGTACAATTTGATCCGTAGACCTGCATGTTTTGGCCTTAAATTATAGTTACTGGTATAAAAAGTACAAGTTTACATTAGTGTGCAGGATATTCCTCGAAGATTACAGCAACTTAAGGCAATATAAGTGAAGTTTTACAAAGCGCACGACTGTTCTGTAACTCGCCTGTTGACGTCTGGATATACCAGGAATGTAAACAGACGACACTCGGAACTCAACGGAATTAAAAATATTTGAAGATCAAGGTAAACTGGAAACTTTGAACTTTATAACGAATTTATTATAATTAGTTTTTAATCTACCCAAGCACATAAAAATAATTATTGACAGGTAAAGATTAGGAATACTAAAGTCATAAAGGCTAGGTGCCAGATCGTATTTCCAGTCACCATGATGGTCTGGCATCTCGGATTTTTCCAGTCCTGGTCATGAGAGATATTAGGGCATATGAACCACAGATTAACTTTTCTCCATCTTCATTCTTTCGAAAATCTCGCCAGATCGACAATTTTTAGACGTTTTTACTACGTTCTAAATTTCTAATACCAGGTGTTTTTTTTAGAACATACCTGGTATCACGTTCTTGTAATGCACATCCATTATCAAAGTAGTGCCCTTGATACACAATACAGTGCTACCAGAACATTTACAACTGCTGGCAGGATTCATGCGTTGGAATCGGCCGTAGGGCTTCCTTTGCTGCTGGGATAATCTCCGACCGAAAACTTCTACGCAGCTGTTTCATACGACGCGACGGCCCTACTTCATTATCCATACTGCCCCGACCTCGCCCTCTGAAATATTTCCTGTTCCGTCGTTTCTCTGCGTGGGAGAAGTTTCCGGTCGGAGGAGGAGTTATCACCGCAGCACGGATTCCAGCCCATGAATTCTAGAAGTCCTTCTTGCAGCGCTGGCTGTACCGCATTGAGGCCCAAGTAGATTACTTTTAAAATGAATGTGTATAACAGTAACGTACCAGATATGTGCTCAAAATACCCAGTCTTGGAACTTACTGGTTCTGGTGGTATATCAAGCGTTCATTTCTCAGAGTACAGGCAATGATTCTGAAATGGGAATATGTAAAAAGGCAGAATTTCTTCTCAATCCTATTACACTTCCAATGCACCATTTGTCTCATTACGTTATAATTCCGCAAACCGAATTAAGTTATGAGCGATCGAACGAAGGAAATATGAAAAGAGAGAAATTGGACTAATTGCGTTTGGTAATTGATGAGGAAATGTCTAGATAGTGACGCATGGAACATCAATAAAATGAACAGAATGAGATTTTGAAGAATGAAGACCATACATCAGTCAGCTAGAAGTCTTCAGTTATTTAATTTGTTTCTAGAACTTACTAAAGCTTTGAAGCTAATGCAGTTCTTAAATATTTGACGCAGTATTTGCATAAGATTCTGCTGTCAAGACAGTTGAGAATGACAGAAACTAAGTTTCGTTCAGGTTTACTGAATATTTTTTCCTTAATAAAGTCTTCAGTAGTTTCCGCTTATTTAAAACAGAAATTCCACAAAATTTCATAATTTTGTTTAATGAATTCTCTTGATTTTATTACTTCTGTACAGCAAAAAGTAGCTGTGTTGAACGCTTTCCGGTGTACCAGAACGACCACTACTTTTTGTGCTAACACAACACACGGTGTTAATTTCATTACTGGAAGCAAAACAAAAGTTAGGGTTGCATCGAGATTTGAGTATGAGTTTCTCAGTTTGAAGTCCAGCGTCTTAGTGACTGGACTAAATTGCCAGATAGAAAAAATAAGATTCAAATATTATAGAAGATACAAATATGTCGCTTAACCCACAAAACAAACGAAGTTACTCGCACGACTTATGCCTGGTTTAATCACTTTTCTACTTGTGACCTGGGGTGGTGGTGCGAGAGGTTTGAACTCTCGCTTTCTGTACGCGTGGGGTCATAGGTTCAAATCCCGCCAGGGTCAATTGAACGGAGTGGTTCGGAACCCACTTTACCGCTGTAGGTCCAGTCCTTAGAATCTCATCAGCTCGTTTAAAGCGTTAAAACAGTTCACTAGCTTACGTTTCTATTCGTCAATTAGGGATCAAAATTCAAATTCATTGAGAATATTCTATTAATGCAAATAATTTAGATGGCGACAGCCAAACACTTAACGAGCATTACAGCTTTCTTATCGTAACAACGTGCCTAATGCTGGTCGAGTGTTGGCTGTTGCCATTTTGATCGCTTGCTTTCATGATTCAACCATGGTAGAAGTCGTGGGAATAACTTTGCTTGTTTTGGGGGTTCAACAACATATTTCTTATCCTCTATAATATATTAATCTTGTTTTCTCTGTCTGAAAATTTAGTCCAGTCGGTAAGACGCTGGACTATTAATTGAGCAACCCATGTTCAAAGTTCACTGCAGCCTTAACCTTTTTTCTTGATCCCAGTATCGAGATCAAAACCATGTGTTGCTGATTTAACATAAAAGTGGTGGTCGTCCTGGGCCACCGAGAAAAACTCGAATCAACACCGCTATTTCTTGTTGTGTACTTACGCTACTTACTATGTTCTTTCCCTTGTCAAACTAGAAGAAAAAACATGTCTGCTGTACAGTGATATCACTGATATCATGTGCGCAAGTGATATCATCGTAAATCCAACGGTGTCATTTCGTAAAGGTTTCGATGGTAATATTATTGTTGCGATGACTGCGTCATCATTAAAAATTACAGTGATTCCAGTGTTGGTCTTACGGTGTTATCACTGGCGCCCGTGCTGCCAGTGATTTCACTGCAACGCGTACGGTTCTCTTACGGTGCATCTACAACTGTACTTTCATTTTCATTCAATAAACAAGATAAACTTGTAAACTACATAGAAAAGTAGTTTGCTGCAGTGACCGGAAATCTATCACCGCCAAGTTCCAGAGATGAGATGAAAGTTTCCGACCCGATGATCTTGAGGGAAAAGCACAGGTTTAATTCTCTCCTTATTAGTCAGTTATATTTGAACAGTTCATGTAAACGGGTCCAAGACCGGGAGCTTTACCAGGTGCGTAAATATGAAACCGGAATTTATGTACAGAAAAGACACAGTGATTGGATGACAATGCTAAGAACTATTTTATTCGAAGTATTGGCCATCGCTAGCGATACATTTCTGCCATCGTTCCGGCAATGTGTTGATGCCTGACCAAAAAAACTGTGCCTCTTGTGCTGCAAACCAGTCATCAAGCCATTTTCGTACATTTTCGTAAGATGTGAAGCGCTGGTCAGCAAGTGCGTGTCACATGGATGCAAATAAGTGAAAATCAGAAGGTGCCATGTCTGGTGAGTAAGCCGCATGCGGAAGGATTTCTCAGACAAACGTCGCAATCTTTTCCTTGACCGGTTTTGCTGTCTGGGAGGGTGCATTATCATAAAACACAATCACTTTATGTTATCTTTGGTCATATTCTGGTCGTTTTTTACGCAAAGCTTGATGCAAATCGATCATTCGTTGTCGGTAACGTTGGGTATTAACGGTTACGCTAGGTTTCAGCAGTTCATAATAGATCACTCCCTTCTCATCCCACCACACACACAACATTGTCTTCCGTCAATAGCAATTTGATCTTTCAGTCGATGTCGCCAGTTCTCCTTGAGTTACCCATGATCTTTTACGCTTACGATTCTCGAAATAGATCCACTTTTCGTCACCAGTCACAATTCAATGGAGAAATGATTTCTTTTTGTACCTGGCGAGCAGAATTTCGCAAGTGGTTTTTCGGTTTTCTTGCTGTCGTTCAGTCAATACATGTGAAACCCATTTTCCCACCTTCTGAATCTTGCCCATGGCTTTTAAACGTATGGAAACTGCTTCTCGTGCCACATTTAATTGAGCTGTTGTTGCATTTGAGCGTCATCCTCATCCAACAAAGTTTGCAATTCGCTGTCTGCAAACTTTTTCGGTGGTCTTCTACGTTTTTCGTTTCTTACATCAAAATCGCCACTTTTAAATTTTGTAAACCACGCGTAGCACTGTGACTTACCAAGAGCATGATCACCGTAAGCTTCGATAAGCATGCGATGCGATTCTGCAGCAATTTTCTTCAAATGGTAACAAAAAATCAATGCTGTCCGCACATCGTAGTTTGTAGGTACAAATTGCGCCACGTTCAACGCTATTAAAGACTGCACTATGACATGAAACTTATCTGGTTGTGAGTTGCAAATCGTTATCAACAGTCAAGACAAGCAAGTGGCGCCAAGGACGCAGTTTTTCGATAACCACAGTGACAGCTAACGCTGTCTATACACACATTCCGGTTTCATATTTGCACACCTGGTAAAGCCCAAGAGCGTGGAAAATACAACGCGACGCCGAAAAGTTCCTAACAATACTAGTAACACAGTCACATATTCCCGGAAATAGCAAATGTATCACTGGAGTTGTGCACCCTCTGACAATCTGTTACGAAAGAATTGTGTGTTTAACGCAAGTAATATAAAAGGATTCAAAAAATTAAATCTCTCAGAAATAAAGTTCCCATACATAAGCTCACTTCTCAAGGAATCTCACAGATTGGAATATTGGTTAATTCAAACCACAGCACAGGAACAAGACTAGGCTTGTTCAGCTGGGGGACTGGGTCAACAATGGCTCACCGGGTCAATTGGGTCAAGATTTGATCATCAGGTTGCATAGTCATAGACATTCTGGTCGTATGGGTCATGACTGAGTACCTGAGTCATTCGGGTCAAGACCAGGTCCCGTTTTGGATCATGTCACCAAAAGTGTCTTGGTTTCAGTTTTACCAGGTTCAACAATTGCTCTTAAGAGTGTTTGGTAATAGCTGTGTTAGCTGAGTGGTAGATCGCCTGGCAGAGGACTGGGAAACCCACGTTCGGTTCTCGTGCGCAGAGGCCATTTTTTTGGAAGGAGGTAGTTGTAGTATTAATCCTGTGTTTGACTCACTCTTGCGCAGGCGAAGTACTGCTTCCACAATAAAGAACACTTACAAGCCACTCCTTGGGCACTACTAGCTTAGCCTAATGGTTAATGTATCGGAAAGCTGATTCGGGTTCAATCCCTGGTGTGGCTATGTTTATATATTTTTTAAAAAAGAAAAGTAACTTTTTTTATTTTTGTGTATTATACGCATTTGGAAATTTAATAAAATTAGTGGCCATTGGTTAGAAAAGTCAGGTTAGGCGTTTTATATTATTGCACACGCATGTGTTAGAACCTGAGTTAACAGGATTAATACTGCGTCTACCGCCTAGTATTTTTGCTTTGCGTTTTTCAATATGTTGTCATATACAGGGTTCTTGTGAAGGACTTTTAACACTGATGGAAAGGTTTGCTTATCTGCAACAAATAATACTTAAATGTTACTTAAGCGTTTTTAAGCAACTCCAAACTTAGTCATGTAACGGAAGTTAACCATGCTCACAAACAAAGAACAAATACCAATTCACCTACTCGTATCTCGGATGGCAATACATTATTTTTATTCTACGCAGTTTAAGCATTATGTATTCTCGCCCACTACCTTCGTAGGCTGTTTGCTGCACAAATCACTCGATAGCTGACGTGGTTTACCGTAGCCTTTCAGGGAGATGGAACTCCGATGCTAGCTCATAGCGTTGCCACTGTTATAACGTGCATAGGTTTAAACTGAAGTGATAAGGAAGAACATATCTTAATTGAAGATAATAGATCAGCATTTGCTTGTTGTATATAAGGAATCAGTAAAACATTCACTGTGAATGACTATCGCAAGTTTCCTATTCGAGAAACTCCCAGTTTGCAAAGCGTGGACGCTTCCATTGAATATATCATTACCTTCCATAATTTCGTGAGATATGAAATACGATAAATCGAACTAACCACCAGATTGGTCTGCTTATTATTACGTGTGGTCATAGTTGGTCTATTAAACACAGTAGTTCCAATCCCACGTTAACATAAACTTACAAACTGTTTAGAGTGTTAAGAACAATTCAGACAAGTGTATCAAATTATCATGTCTGTAGTCTGTTTAACATACAAACCACTTAATGTAAAATGATCGCAGAGGCAAGTGGAATTCGTTTCATTATGACATTTTATTCGAGTTAAAACAAACCTCAGTAATTATCCTCATAATTGGATAAATTTGGTTATGCGCCGTGCTTGGTTCATCCGAACTAGTGATACCAATATATGAATACATTGATAGCCGATTCATGTAACAATTCATTATTCGAATATCTGAAATCCGATTACACGAATAATTTTCATTGTCCGAATAATTATGCAGAAAACGGATGCACTGTTAAACAAAATACTAAAAAATTGAGCAAAAAAATCTCAAACTGGCTCCAACTAAATTTTTATTCAATTTTGAGCAATTGATAGTGCTAAACAAATGAGAACTTTTCTCATAAAATGAACTGTTTCATACTTGAGAAAATTGTTCTCATTTTTGAGCACTACCACTTGCTCAAAATTGAATAAAATTTATTCGGAGCCAGTTTGATCTTTTTTCTCAATATTTTTTTAACAGTGTAATCGAACAATTATTCGGATAACTAGTACAACTAGGCCTATCTGAATATCCGTTTGTTCGGTTAATCCGTATTCCCAATGAATTTGTTTCTAATGAAATTATCCACTTAATTATGGTTATTCGAGTAATATCCGGATAATTCTGACAACCCTAATCTAGACTTTCTCACATTGAGGGTACATTGTGTGAAACTGATTCAAACTGAATGCGAGGAAGTTTTTACGGAACTACTTTTCGACAAGTCATTTGTTGCTGCAAGCCTTGTCACTACTCTTCCACTCTGTGGAATAATAATCGTTCTCTACATTCCCAATGAACAAAAAAAAAAGTTTTTAAAAAGTAAAGAAAGAAATGGCCGAGACTGAGCGACGTTTCAGAAACCCAATTCGTTTTCCTAAAGCTTTCATCCTATCCCATCTTAGTCCACATTCTCATCTGCTGCAGCTTATTCAGCAGCGAATCCGCTTTATGTAAAAGGAGAAGTAGCGAAGAGAGAATTCTGAATTATTAATCCACTCGTCAGAGGTCGTTCCTATCTCGAGGGAAATGGTTCAAAACCCAGATCAAATTCCATACAAGCACACTTGTGGTCTCAGTGAGCATTGCGTAGGACACAACTTTAGGTCTCATTATAATTCGTCGAGCTAGCACACAGGCAACAAGAAAATCAAGTTTGAACATATTGTTGCAGAGGCTTGAAAGTAAAAATGTCGTGGTTGAGTAGTTTCTTTTGCAGCAAGTGCTGACGAGTTATCATGACATTGTTACCACCAACTAATACTAGCTGGTTTGTTATGTATTGAAATTACATATATTTCTGGTCTTCACGTCGTGTTAAGGCTAAAACGCTCAACTGTTGCAAAAGGGTTTGCGTATAATCTAGATGTCATCCCGGTGCAACTCGTTTGAGCAAGAAACTTGATATTTGTCAAGAAAGGTTTTCGTTTCAATTCATTAGCAACTGCTATATTATTTTTTCAATTCGGCAACCTTCGGAAGGGTGAGGGAACTAAAACCTTTTAATAAGTGGAATATGAAAACTCGAAAACTGTTAAACTTACAAATTTGTCATGCGTGTTCCGTAGGACAAAGAACAATTAATGACTATGTTAGTTATAGCAGTAGTGGTAGTATTAGCTGAAGTCGAAATTTTTTCTTTTCTGTAGCTGCAGCAGCAGCAGTAGTAGTAGTAATACAACTGTTAGTGTTGCCAAAATGTTATTCACTCCGCACCAACGGGCGGGCAAGTCAGTAGTAATAATAAACAGAAACAGAAACTCCATCTCAAAGCTGATTTCCCCAGTAATAATTTTCCTCAACGAGAGCCGGGATACACTGGTGCAGATGAGGGAATTTTGAAATAGTCTTTTAAATGCTACGCTTAATTTCAAAGTTTGGTGGATATAAATAAATCCAGTCCTCTTCTCTAATATCTTTATTTTCTTGACGTCATAATAAAGCTAAACATTCTATATTTTTAACAAATATGGCTACACTAAATTAAAAAATTTCGTCATTTTGAGAAAATTAATTAATATAAGCTGCAGTCTAGTATTGCAGCATTGTAGTTCAGTAAAGTCATCAAAAATTAATTTTGGGTTGATGATTCTTTCGAAAAGAAAAATGCTTTGTTTTAAGTTAGCGTTGTTTCTCTACCTAAAAGTCTCTCTCTTTACGTAAAGAAACCAAAGGTATTACTTTTTCTTTAACTTTAAGCATTAACTCAGGTTTAACTCCGCAAAAGCGCCGGATTTTCTCTCCTTTATTCAAAGATAAAAAGTGGCGCGTGCTAACAATTCCAACTTTCTCCTCGTTTCGTTATCGATTAAAGAAAGAAACTTCCTAACGTTACAATTTCTTCTTCTTCCCCCCTTCTTCAGGAACAACATTGTTTCGTCTCTCCTTTTTTCACATTTTCTCTTGATCATCTTCTTCCAAC
>JAGDQP010056683.1:0-12887 GCA_022664845.1 Lepisma saccharinum | reverse complement strand
CCTATCTGTATTCTGCTTATGGGGTCGCTGAGACACATCTTCACTAGTTGAACCAGTTTTTTCGGAATTCCAAATGGTATCAAGATACTGTATAACTTTTCCCTTTTGATAGAATCATGTGCTTCCTTAAAATCAATGAATAGCTGGTGAACCGTTGCATTGCATTCCCATTTCTGCTCCAAAATTTGTCTCAAGGCGAAAATTGGTCCAACGTGGATCTATTTCTTCTAAATCCACATTGGTGATCTCCAATTATTTCATCTACGTATACACTTAGGCGTGTTAACAGAATATTACTTAATACCTTTTAACAGGATGGATGTAACGAGATTCCGCGGTAATTATTACAGTCCGATTTATCGCCTTTTGTTTTGTAAATCTGAACTATTATTGTGGTTTTTCATTCCTTTTGGAGCTCTTCTTTTCTTAATATAGTACTTATCAATTTATGTAGTTCCTTGATTAGTGCCGTTTCTCCCGCTTTAATTAATTCCGCTGGAATATTGTCTATTCCTGGTGTTTTGAAATTTTTCAGTTTCTTTACCGACGTTTCGATCTCGACCTCGCTAGGATCGGGAATCCACGGTTCTGCGGTATGGATTTCAAATTCATGTTTGTTCTCCGATGTGTACATTAAGAAGTTTGTCAAAATTGCTTTTCCACACATCGACAATTTTAGTCGAATTCGCCTGAAGATCTCCACGCTCATTCCTAATCATTCATAACCTCGGCTGGTAACCTATTCTCAACGAGTTTACCCCTTTGTATAATCTCGTATGTTATTTGTCTTCCCGTTTTCCTCTATCTCCTGAATCTCCTGCGTCAGATATTATCGGTTTTTGTTTCTGAACCCGAGTGTGGCGTTTCGTTTCGCGTTACAGTAGTGGTTGGTATTTTCTTCGCTTAGCCATCGTTACCTTGCTTGTTTTCGTTCCTCATGAAACTTAAGGCATTCTTCATCAAACCAAGGTTTGTTTTTCTGTTGTTTCTTCTCACCTACACGTTCCTTCGCTGTGCTCTTAACAGTTTCACGAATTGTCCCGCGCATCTTACTTACATCAATTTCATTATTAATATCATCATTATTATTACTCGAGACGGCTAAGATTTCGAAACTATTTGAGCGTTCGAATTGGTAATTTGCTTTTATTCTTGGATTATTAAATCGTTTAACTTCGAATTCCAGTTGCTTTGATCCCTTGCTTTCTCAGTTCGCTCTGCATATCTTTTCCCTTACTTTTATGGTCACTAATTGATGGTCGGTGTCACCTCCCGTTCCTGTGTACGACCTAACGTCCATTATGTTGGTGTGACTTCGTCTGTCTTGTAATACGTGATTCATCAGGTTCAGAGTTTTTCCATCCGGAGATATCCATGTGTGTTTGTGTATATCTTTGTGTTCAAAATGCGTGCTCTTTTCCAGTAGGTTTTTCGAAATCGTGAAAGCTATTAATGTTTGTCCATTGTTGTTCGTCTTTTCGTGAAGCCTGTGTTTGCTTATAGAAGGTCTATATTTTTCTCCCTCCCTACTTTTGCGTTGAAATCACCAAACACAATTTTGGAATTATACTTTGGTAATTGGTCAAACATTCTTTCTAGCACATCCTAGAATATATCTTTGTCGTTATCATTAGCCACCTTGATCGGAGCATAGACATTTATTAAAACGAACGATAGTTTTTCGTTTATCAACTGTATATCCTGAACCGCCTGAAGAATGCTGTTCTTAATGAGGTATCCTGTTCCGAAACCATGAGACTGTGTTCCCCATTGTAGAAAGTGTACTTGCCCAGTCGGATGCTATCTTGACCATCCCAAGGGATTTCTTGTATTACTAATATGTCTAGCTCATACTTCTCGGTCTCACGTACCGCCACCTGAGGAGTGCCCGTTTAGTATAACGTTCGTACGTTCCACTTCCTATCCTAAGGTCTTTCTTAATCCTGTTCTTGGAGCCCCCTGAAACAGTCCCCGCTTGGAGATCCGTATGAAGGACTAGTTTACCTCCTGAATATTTTATCCCATGAGAATCCATGAACCATCTGTTACTATTCCTTGACATGTTTTAGCGGTGTAGATTTGTCAGCTCTACGACCTAGTACTAAAGGCAGACATTCAAGATGTTTTCCTCTATCCATCTCTAAGCCTTGCCGATGTCATTCATCTTCAGCCTCAGAGTGGTAATGCTGATGCTACTTCCCTTCACCATGATATTTTTGTTCGGTGTTATCTTGCAGATCCCTCTACTAACTGCAAGGCTGCAGTACTGGTTTTGGTCCGCCCTGGACCATTTCCGGTACCCACCATATCTGGTCGGCATTCCCCTATCCGCCATCTGAGGAGGCGCCTGCTGGTAGACCCGTAACTCCAAGCCCTCTTCCTGTATAACAGTTTTCTTAAATTCTCTGCCAATGTAGCATTCGTTATCATAATATTTTTTCTCATTTATAACAAATGGCCCTTGCATCCATGTAATTTACTTTGTTCACATATATAGTAGATCTGTATACACTTGCTCTGATTATAGAAAAATTACCCTTGTGCACTTCAATTGCATATTTAAATTCAAAAATATACAATTATTAATTTCTCCTGCATTTCAAATATACAGAGAAATAAAACTATACTCATCCCGAGTTTTCTGTATGTGTACAAAATTATAATGAGTGACAGTTTATAATACTACTTGTAAGGTTGCCAACATTATAAGTTGCAAAACAAACATGTATTAATAAATAGCTATGTACAGTATGTATCCACACGCTAAATTGAATATGACGTTTAATATAATGTCAGAGATTTCAGTATGATTTCAGATGATTTAAAGTAAAATGTTTCAAATTTTGTGGCTAAGAAACTCTCATGAAAGAAAGAAGCAAAATCTGATCATTAAATTATAAAACCCGCTGTACAAATCCATTCTGTTGTGTTGTCAAGAGATTCCACCGAAGTTAGTTAAGTGTGTAATAAATAGAAAAAAAATAAGATAGTGGAAGTGAATAATCATACTTTCTTATTAATTAAACAATAGTGTTCATTTTATACGGCAGTTGGGTACCAACAACGGAAACTAATATAAACACAATGTATAAACATCACAAATAAGAACGATTAAGTTCCAAATGAAGAACACCTTGTATATGATATACCTGGGCACAACCAGCATTGTAATGGAATTTTAATTCAAGCATTTTATGGGCATAAGAAAAATCGTGGCGTGCAGTTCCATGTGGGTTGGTCTTCGCTACTTATCACAGTGATCCAGAATACCAAAAAATCAAACATTCATTTTTAAAGTTGGGGAAAATTCGTGTATCAACTTGCAGACAATAAAATGGAGTATCTGTCTGCGAAAGAAATTACTTTCTATATTCATTATTTCTTCTAGTTTTCGCACCGCAAAGCATGGTGTAACAAAAATGCAATTTCCAATTTGTATCTTCCATATATTTAAAAATATATATAAAAATATATATAACAATTAATATTACTATCAATGGGTTAAGCACACTCGTGACATACCTACCTTAACCATACGTCAGAAATTTTTCGGGACTGTTCCGAATTTTCTGGTTGTGTTCCGAAAAATTATTAAAACGTCCCGTATTTGATAAAGAAAGGGCGGTTTTATGCTGTTGTTTTTTTACTGTAGTGCTCCTCATCTTTAATAATTAATTAATAAAAAGTCATCAACTCATTAACGATAGTTTAGTTATGATAAATCATAAAATTATTGTATTGTAATTATGGTAAGTCGTAAAATTATTGTATTTTAAGAAATAAATCATAAGTAAGTTAGTATAAACAGCTCGATACCAAGAAGCTAGAGAGTTTAGAAGTTTAGAGTTCTAACATTGGTGCATTTTAATTTTCTAAATCGAGCTAGTTTCTCATGAATCATTTTTAAGCCTGAATAGGAACTTTTAGTTTTGGCTCGTCGCTGACAAAGTGAAGCCATTCGTGGATCTGCAGCTAGATTCGTTCATTTCCCGAGAACTGCAAGGTGTGCTTGGGTTTTCTAATGCGAATTCCTACGTGAAATGTTTGTAGCAGAAAAAAAGTAGTCCTCAGTAGCACAATTTTGCAAACAAGAGGAGAGATGAATGTTCAATTGGCGCGATTTGTGGCCATAATGCGAGGAAAAGACACTCGTTAAGTGATTTTGCTAGGTTTTTTTTTAGTGTTGATGTGCAATCCTACTTCCACACTGTTGGACAATTGTCAAGAGTTACTATATATTCTTAGGCTAGTCTGCTTATAATCGTTTATGTGTAATTATTAAATTAGTCTGTAGAGCACAGGATGGAGAAATTTTCTTGCAGTGAGTGTGGAATGGTATTCAATTACCGAAACAATCAATAACCGGGCGACATTGTGAAACACAATATGACCATGACATCCGTGTTGCAAGTAAACAAGAGTTTTACGATTGGAAATATAAAATAGAAAGGGAACTAATGTGTGAGTATGTTACTTGACGTTCAAAGTATGTCAGAAAAGTTCATGGTTGTGCGAGAATGTTACATATTTGTCATAG
Organism: Lepisma saccharinum; assembly: GCA_022664845.1. Classification (NCBI taxonomy): domain Eukaryota; kingdom Metazoa; phylum Arthropoda; class Insecta; order Zygentoma; family Lepismatidae; genus Lepisma; species Lepisma saccharinum. Next base: position 8,350 of record JAGDQP010056683.1, on the reverse strand, counting down.
GGATGGGGAATTTAAGCCGGCAGGAAAGAACTTGAGACATCAAAAATTACATGGGAGTAACAAAATAAGTAGGCGTTGTCCGTCAAAAATTGAAATTGCGTTCTATCCATCGGGAAAAATAATTGTTTCCTTCTGTAAAGTCCTTGTTGGCCACCAGGGAGACTTGGGACGTTTGATGGATTTTAAAATCGGAGACAGATGAAATAGCAAGTAAAATCGCTCTGAAAATTCCATTTGATGCTATATTAGACGATATTAGAAATCCTGTCACTGAAAACGAAAATTATATTCTATGTTGGTTGGAAAGCCAGATGGATAGAGACCGTTGGGAAGACATCGTTAGTAGGACAATATTAGAAAAGATCTTCGAGAAGTAGGTGTTCGTGATGAAAACTGGCTTGATGTTGCCCAGGACAGAATCCAATGACGTACGTTTATTACTGCGGCGATGAACTTGCGAGTTCCGTAAGCCATGGAGTTAGTTAGATTTAGATATAGAACGCGTGCATCTCCTTACGAGTAAAGATATGTCAAATATTGAGCTACGGTACCGGCTGAAATCTGATGCTGTACGCTGCAGTAACGATTGAATAAACGTTGAATCGTGGATCCGTGAGATGGAACAATGTGGTGGTTTAGTTCGCTTCTATAAAGCTCAGCGAATTCCGTCTTCAACACATCCTGAATTAAATAAAGACAATTTTGTTCTCGTTATCATGAATAACGCGCAACAGGAAATGTTGCAACGATACGGCAACAACTGTATTTGTAGCGATGCTAGACATGGTTTGAATAAGTATGAACTTACAACGCTATTAATATTGAATGACAAGTGTCAAGTTTTCCCTTTAATGTAGGTAAGTATTCATACATTATTTTGTCATTAATTTTGTTTCATTTCCCTTTTTACTCTACGTTCTTGTGTTATTTACATGTGAAGAGTACCTTTGATCCCTTCACTCTTTATTTGTTCCTTCTTCCGCTTTGCTTTTACGCTAAGCTCTGGCTTTTGCCAGCAGAAAACAAATGGCTTAGCCCAGTTTCGACGTGTTTTGTCGAGACTACCCGAACACGCACGAATTGGCTTCACCTTGTCAGCGGCAAGACACAAGTGGAAGTTTTTCTTGGGTTCGCCATGACACCATTCGCAAATTATAAAGCGGAGAGTAGAGAATATAAAAAGCTGGCTGGTAAAGCCTGCCCCGAATTTTGACTGAGAAAATATGGCCACTGTAAACACCCCTAATGCAGAGAAAAACAACAAACACGTATTTTATAATAAGATTAACAATTTATATAAGTCGTGTAAATTTAGATGTTATCTTTTGTTTTAAAACCTTTCGCTATCATTTCCAACGATGAATTTGAACCAAAGTATACGTTGATGTACTGGCAAACGGGCACAGGAAAAAGGTTTGCAGACGCTAGCGGATTTAGGCTTAGGGAGCACATTAATGAATGTATGCGCTGCTGTTAAAGCGTGTCCTTGATGCTCGCGCGAGCACTGGTTGCTGACTGGTCTTGAAACAGTAAGGCAGTGCCAGTAAGTCAGTGCAGCATGCATTTATTGCCTTTAATACATTAAATTACAACGGAAGTGATTTTCCAGAAACTAAGTATTAGCTTTCTCCTCACATATGCATATTTTCTCCAATATTTATTGCATATTTTGCAGAAAATGTTATTATTATTATTATTACGTTTGCTTTCACACTAAACTCCTTAGTTTAGGAACAATGTCACAAAACGTGATACTGTTCTGCTTGAAATTATTCATAACATTTTAGTGAATGGCGCTGCGCAGCAAGGGGTCATGTGTGTAGAGCATTTCAACTCTCTTTGCGTTGTTGGACTGGACTTTCAAAACATATTCAGAAACAAATTTGGACATTTCGTTATCGCGATCCCAGAACGTTATATACTGTTTAAATATTTCGTTTTTAATGGGTCCCATATTCAATTTTATAGCGTCTTGATTCCCATTGCGAACTCTGGGATCCAATACCCTCCCAACCACTTTTACCCGAAAACATTTTCTCTTGTCTTACAATATAGAGAACAGTTCGAAGAAGAACGATACAAATGTCACAAGTTCTATATTGGGTCTCTGTTAACATTAATGGGGCCCTGGGAATCAACAGGGACTCCGGAGAACTCTGTCAATATAAACTTTCTCTTGTGTCAACGTGTACAACACAATTCCAAAAAGAACGATTCAAAATATATATTTTTTTTTACATTCGGTTCTTTGTCAAAGTAATGGGCTATAGAGGCTCACCTGGGACTCGCCCGTACATGAAACACACTCATAATCTTCTCCCGGTCATTAGGAATGAGATCCCAAAGTGTAGTGCATCTGGTGCAAACACTGCAGAAGCAGAACCTGGACATACACACACACACATGCAGACAACATTGAGTTTTCTACAATAGATACACTATTGTCTTTAAAAAAAACGATAACCTGATAAGTTTCTCGCTATAAATATATTTGTTATTCATTAAATTGGTAATCTTACTTATTTGAGTGAGTTTGAGGGACAAAGCGCAAGTTACGGTTTATACCGCTCTTTTCGCAGCGGCACAGGTTTGTAGACTGATCAACTATGACAGAAGCGTTCCATGTATCATACGACCCAGGCATTACATAAAATTCCTTATTACTCCTTTTTATATATGAAATAATCTGGAAACATCTCAATCGCCAGTACGCGCATGCTTTCTGCGCAGGACTCGAATATTTTCATTTTCATTTTCCGTTCATTGCAGTAATGTCTGACTTAACTTTCTGAACAACCTGGGGAACCGCTATAACACGACTGAAACAATCTAAAGCATTCTTACTTAGTTAGCTAATAGCTTATATGTTTCAAGGTCATTTCTAAGAAACATTAATAAATCATACAGTAATAGGAATAACTAGCTATGTCAAGTTTCGAGATTATTAAACCCTTCAACTGAATACACTTACTTGAAGCCCCAAAAGAACGCTCGTATACCAAGGAGGGACATCTTCCAGACCATAGTGAAGTTCCAAACCACCGAAACTTTCTTGTTTCTCGTCTTCAGAGACTGTAGTCTTATCGACACTTACGATCACTGGCACTGGTTCATGATTGTTAAGCAAACTCTGCAAACAAAGAAACAAAAATAAAAAGTACATCAGAGAAATAGATAACTGAGGGCTTGAAAACGCAAGGCGGACATTCGCAAAATTCGCATTTTGAAAAGAGTACAATTTCATTTCGTCAACTGTCAGCAGCATCGATTGACATAAGTTCTACAAAAAATCAGTGCCGTTCTCTTGGAATTACTGATAGAAAATTAATCGTTTCTGCAAAAATATGGTTAGTATCTTTGTAGCAAAAGTCATGTAAATCTAAGAATGTGTAAAGTTTATTACCGAGTGGTCGTTGTTCAGTAATATAGTTCAATTCGGACAGCGGTAGAGTGAAGGTGTGCGGTAGAATTGTCCAGAGTGTCGCTTTTGAACTTTTCTTTGAAGATAATAACGTGATAATCATTTCCGACACCGTGAAAACGGGATCCATTACGAATTACCTATGCAAATAAACAAGAGAAGTAAAATGACGGTTTAGGTTTCACGGTACCACTACAACTACCGAACGAACATCTGGGTCAAGTACTTAAACATATGGGCAAGTCTAAAAATAGTGGCTTTAAATTACACTGGATAGAATGTATGTACGACACATTCAGGGAAACGTCTAATCACTTTTAATGAACTTTAGAAGTTATTATCGAACTCTATTAACACCTATGAATGTCAACTGCAAATATGACGTGCCACCCAGCCTAGACTAATTCGCATTGCTCTAGTTAAAATTACGTGAAATCCCAATATTTAGTAGCACCCAAACAATCAGAAGCTGTGCGGGATACTCTTTTGACCAGGCTTTCAGAATGATCTCCTGGTCTTTGGTTCGTCATGGCGGAACATGCTGGTGGAAGGATTTCAAGTTGTTGTAAAGATTGCTTTATTTATAGAAAAACACATATAACATATAACACTTGTACGACAGTACAATAGAGAATTGTCGATGACACAATTTCCGGTTTTAACAAAATAACGCGCAAACGAACAGAAAAGATATAAGGATACAACTTGGCTTCGCCGGAGTACAAGATAAGCAAGCGGGAGAACCGGTTGCTCCAGTTGCGTCATTCACATCTAGGAACGAGCCTGAAGATTCCGTGTTAGAAAGGAAGTAAGTTAATGTGTCGTTGAATGATAGTGAAAGTATCACTGATAATGGAGTAATTAACGACAAATGTAATTAATATAACAGTGTTTTTAACACAAATGCCACAAGAAATTACAGGAACAATTGAAATTACCAAGTTTTTGTTTTTTACCCTAATCTTCATCTAAATACTCGATATATATATATATATATATATATATATATATATTACTTTTTTCTTTGCTTGATGTTTAATAAATCATGTGCCATGTTTAATAACACATAAAGAAAAATTGTTTGCAGTTGAAATTTGTTTAGGCATTAGCTCCTCTTAGGTGAATTTCCATCTGTTCAAATAAATTGTAAATGTCTTGAACATGACGCAATAAAATGCTGAAAATGTAAAAAGATGGAAAAGGCAACATTTATTTATAAGTAGTAAGAAATAAAAGTAATGTACGTGTGAATGAAAAAGACTAAAAAGTTAACGTTGGTGGGACTCTACCTTCCGGCTAGCAATCCAACGCCTCATTTACTCAACCTTGATACTACGCCTTCGAAATTATTTATTTTGACTCGTTAGGCACTTAAGAACAACGCTCAAAGATTTTCTGTACATATCTTATTCCTGACGTCTTCTGGCGTGTGTTTGTCGCTGAGAAAACGTTTCAGATTTTCTGTTATCATTTTTACTAAACGCGATAAACTTCATAGTACGGCTTTGCTTGACACTACGCCTTTCGATAACCTTCGCGGTTACAAATAGCGGAAGACAAACTTTGCTAGTAGCCAGGATGCATTGCGAATATTGAGGACCACTCTTTTCGACTAAAATTTTCGCTCAAAAAGCGAGTTTCCTCTTTCCGCTCTAAGAAGATTAAATACTCCGCTCTTTTTGAATTCAGTGGTAAGAGATGTTCAGAAATACCCAACGAGTTCAGTCCGTTAATCTCGTTCACTAATGGTATGCTTTCAGAAAAACTTTTCGTGAAGTCGGTTGATTTAGTTAGCCATTTGGAAACGAGTTCTGAGGTAACTTGGTTCGCGCACGAAACGAACCAGTCTTGATTTCGTGAATTACGTTGAAAGTAGCATGGCTACCTTTCTGATGATATGTCAATCGCCAGACTCCGTTCTAGGGAACAGGATGGCGGTAATCTTAACTATGTTCAATTGAATGGATTTTGTGCCTTTGTCATGCATGGCTCAGGTTGATATAGGATAGGGGAAAAGTCGGTCAGTGCTTCAAATGAAGGTATCATCCCAATATTTACCTGTATAACTGAGGAGAAACCCTAGTAAAATCTCAGTCAGGATGGTCGGCAGCTGATATCGATCTCACGACTTACAGAATTCGAAACCAAAGCAGTACCAACTGAGCTACAGCTATTCGGTTTAACTATTTTAAAGTGTTGATATGGGAACTATTTTGAGACGTGTTACAAATGTGAAAAAAAATATTTACCTTCGATTCTGTTTTTAAGAGATTATCCGAACTAACATTAATGTTATCCAAATTGAATATGCACATTGAAATAGATACTCGTGTATTCTTAATTGGATTGTATTTGTGGTTGCTCTATCGTCTTTGGCTCAGGCCGCTCGTGCTTACTGAAAAACATTAAGCATGGAAAAGCTACATGTGATCCTTGTGCTACGAGAAAACGGAATCCCATATATTAATATATTACATTAATTATTTACAGATAACCTTTCCAAGAAAAAAACTTGTTTTCTATTTTGTTTAACTGTGTTCCCATTTACAACCACACTTTAATTTCATCTTTATTTTCTCGGTGTACTATTACAAGCAGTTCTGACCTGTAGTGCAATATATAGGAATAACGTAAATACATACTCTATTAAAGTACATCCTTTTATCATAATTCAGTAACATAGCAAAGAAAATTGCATTCTGTTACCCTCTCTACTTAAGTATACCCTCTTTTTAGAACGCTTAACTACGCTAACTAAACTCATTGATACGTGTCAGGCATTAGATATCAAGTACATATTATTTATTTTGGGAGGAATGAAGACTAATATCTCTATCTAAATATGTGAGGCGTCCATTTAATTTCGTATTCTTAAAATTGAATATCCTCTACATTTGTTACCAACTCTTCTACTTTTTATATCGTTTGCACCAGGACCACATATATTATTTTGTATTATGTTAGTGCTTTATTCCTGCTTTTAGAATTCTAACTACATTGTCTAAATTTGTTTGTACTCCAAAAGAAATTACTGACTAGCAATATATCAGTTGGTAGGGCGTTAGCATCGCATTCGGGATGTCCTGAGTTCAAGACCATACTGATTAAGACTTTACAAATGTCAGAATGGTACCTTCAACTTAGGCCCTAGTCGACTCCTTCTCACATCCTTCCCCTCTCCTACGTCGGCCTCAGTCATGGATCACTAAAAGCCGCAAACAAATACATATTCAAATTTCGTATAAAGTTACTCATAAAGGTATAAAGGTACACCAAGAAGGAAAGAGGATAGCAGACCCAAACTTGGCAGATAGATACCGTACGAAGAAAGTAGCAAAATATTAAACTTAACGCTCTATGCGATTCGTGACAACGTGGCGATAGTCGAACAGAACTGCCGGAGGTAAGTTTGACCTTTGGCCTTCGTCCCACCATGAGAGTTCAGAAAGGCTCCAACACGAAGCCCTTGGATGTTTTTCTGAGGTATGGTAGGCCATGCGTCTTCGACACGATGCCACAGTTCATCAGTTGTAGTTGGGAAAGGTCGCTGGCGTGAGACGCGATGTGTAACCATGGACCAGACGTGTTCAATCGATGAGAGATCAGGTAAACAAGCGGCCAAGGAAGCAGGAGAACCTTGTGTCCAGTCAGGAAGGCTAAGACATCACGTGACACATACGGGCTGGCGTTATACTGCTGGAACGTGGTACCTGCACTAAAGGGACCACGACCAGGTCCAACATATTGTCGATGTACCGTTGGCTGGTCACATGTCCGTCAATGCGTAGGAGACACGAACGAATCCAGTGGCACTCCACGACATAATACCCGGTGCCGGACGGAAATGGCGATGAGAAACGTAGGTGATGTACAGCCTAGTGTTACGGTACCGCCAAATACGGATGCGCCATCATGATTCAGCAGCCAGAAGCGGGATTCGTTTGGAAAGAGGATTTTCTGCCATTCGGCTCAGCATGCACAACATTCGCGACGTCATGGTCGTCTCTCATACCAATGCTATGCAGTTAGTGGATTCCGCAGCGATTGGCACGTGCCATTATGCCCCGCTCTGACAGACGACGTTGAACTGTTCGTGGGTACACTGGACACTGGACGTGGGATCAAAGAAAAGTATCAAATGCTTGATGCAAATGTAAATTACATTTGTGGACTCCAGAAGTTAATGGATACAAGGGGCATTGAGATTTGATGAAATCTTTGATATATAGTCCGAAATATATGTGACAGAAAGTAGTTGTATTTCGTACATGGATACATTAAAGTCCAACGTTTCTTGGTACAAGATATGACAGTTTTTTGTCACAAATATTTAGGGTTATATAACTTCTTACCTTTTTATTCGTCAATGTCACTTCTATCCCTTGACTCCTGAAGTCAATATTTAGCAATGAATTCGAAGCCTCATATCGAGAGTTTGGGTATTGTATATTTATAAAACACCTGAATTTCAGTTAGAGTCTTTAATAGTCGGAATCAAAGTGGTTTATGGAGCAGACGTTTATGTTAAAAAAATTACTATTTGTATAATAAACATATTTGACCTACAGACCACAATCTACAAACATCGTCCTCAAATTCTCATATGGCATCTTACCTCCTTCTGCAATTCAAATGCTTCTTTTTCTGTATCAGAAGACATCATAATACAATTTGTCACAGAACAAACTGAAACAAAATAACGTGTCCGAAAAGAAAGGAAGGAAAGATCACAGTCACACTATTTTAATAGTTATTTTACTATTATACACACAGTCACTGTTATTTTAACAACACTATCACACTGTGCTTATAATCACCATTCAGGATGACTTCGCCATATTCGATATCAAGCGGAAAAGTCCTTTCCAAAACCTAATAATACCAGAACGTTCGTTGTTCTACGATTGTGTCTTAAAACAAAAAAAAATT
>JAGDQP010056681.1:0-12887 GCA_022664845.1 Lepisma saccharinum | reverse complement strand
TAATTCTCTTTTCACTATTATAGTTTCTCTTTCACCATATTTCCCACTAAGATTACACAATAAATTTTAAATCAACCATTCATCTTTTATTCTATTTCCAATAAATAAGTAAATTGTTAAGTTTAATGCATTCAATCCACTTCGTAAATTTTCACAAGATCATGACAAATTTTCTTTAAAATGGTAGCCGATTACTACGCTCTGACAAATATAATAAATATAACCTACAACCTTCAATTGAAAATATCATGTCTTCAAAGGTAAGCTATATAAAAAAATACACACAAAATTTAATTTCCAACTAATACAAATATAACTAACCTTCTATGACATTATATTTGCTCTTGCTGAGCACAGAAAATAGTTTACAATTGAAGTACCTCCTTCCTTTCTCTACTTTTTTCACTACCCACATAGCAATTTTGACGTGACTCAACCTTATTGCACGCTTGCATGCTAGCTGGTACATGATATGTTACATGAAAAAGCCTATAAAATATCATCTATTTTACTTGCTACTACACAGCAAAACAAGTTGTCATAATCGTCGAGACTTTACAACTGCCTAATGAAGATTGGGCATACATAGAAGGTTAAGCATTGTTCTCGCGCGGTGCGCTTCATTCCTACCTCATTAGCTAACATAGTCTTTGTTCAACCATATTGATATATACATCATTTTAAAGATTTTGAAACAGGCAACAACTTTTATCAAAAACTTGTTTTTGATATTGTGAATTTTAAGCACGCTACACCGTAAAAAGTGTAAATATTGAAAGCAAAATAGCGTAAAAAAATTGAAATTTCTGAATTTTCGTCTTCCTTTTCTTCTAAACTTAGACCAATATAGGAATAACAATATTATTTGTTAATTGTCTGTTGTTTACCAAATAAAACAAGGTATGTTTCATAATTCCATTCTTGTTAGGTTCCTCTCTCAAAAAAATTAAGTAATATGGGTATGATTTTAAAAAAAATGTATGTTGCGGCTGGTTACCATATTAGATATTGACAATTCGGAACACTTGTTTGTTGTGTTAACATTTCTAATGTAAGTCAGGGAGGTTTGAAGCTTCTGAAAATATTAGTTTCATATAGTTCTGGAGGTCCATAGGGAGGTACAATAGCTTCCCTACTACATATGTAACCAGCTTTAATCTCTTCGTCACATGAAATGGTCGTCCAGGGAAAGATCTTCATATGGCTTTGTATTGCTGCAAAGTTGAATCCATTTACCTTTTATCTTTGTACTTCGTGCGAAGACAATGCTTTTAGATATTCGTGATCTCTCCAGATCCACCCTGAAACATGAATGATATACTTTCATAGTGAAACCCCTTCTCGTTTCTAATGTAATCGCAAACACAACATAATTGTAACAATAGTTATATGATGAGTCTATTGAATCACGACTAAGCATGTTTCACAGGACAGAATTTGTGCACTATCAAAATTATAAATTAGAAAATGACAACGCATTCGTCATCTCTGTCCCAGTCTTCTTGATTGTTTTCTTTTGGCCTCTGTCACTTTAGATCAAATATAACCACTAAATACACTGTGAAAAAAGAAATCAGAAACGTTTACGAAAAATGCTAGGCAACCTACTGCCAGAACTGAGTCGGGTCACTTTTGGTCTTGACCCGAATATCTCGGAATCGTCCTTTACCGATATCAAAAGACAGAGATCAAAACTTTATCCAATTTACCACGGTGGTAAAATCTTGATCCGGTGCCCGGTCTTGTTGCTGTGGTTAGAATCAATGAATATTGTAATTTGTGAGATCCTTGAAAAGGGAGCTTATGTACAATAAATTAATTTTATAGATCTATAGAATATTTTAGTGCTTTTGCCCTATTTAATAGTTCAAACACAAAATTCTTTCAGGATTGCCTTTCCAAAGGGGGTATTTGCACACCTTGGTGGCTTTTTCGTTCTCTCCGGGGATGTGAGACTGTTCCAACATGTTACTACTATTGCTAGTAAATTTTCGGCGTCGTTTTATATATTTATTTATTATTTTGTGAACAACCCCGCTTCCAGTCACTCCAGGTAGAAAGTTTGTTCAAGCGCAAAAGTGTATATATATATATATATATATAATAAGGAAACAATTAAATCTCTGCTATTCTCTCCTTCCGGGTCACTGGGTCAGCCTCAACGGAAGCCTGAAGCGGAACTCGGACATTGGTGGTTCAGCAAAAAGTCAAGCGTCTCACCGACTGGATCAAACTGCCAATCATAAGTAATTATGAGAACAAAACAATATAAAGGACAGAAATGCGTTTACGGAGCTCCGACAACAAACTAGGCTACTCCCACGAATTTCCTAGCATCAAAACTTACACCATGTTTAATAATATTTTATTTCTCAGCCCGGATCCGCGTTAATAAAGAATATTTCCCATTTCTGTCTAAATAAACGATCAAAATGTCGGCAGCAAAAACTTCACCAGCGTTGGACGTTTTGGTTACGATGGAAAACTGTTTTCCCCCTTTATCGCACGTGCTCAAATCACACTGGAACTAAAAACAGAGAACTTCCATTAAGATCATTTTTTTTATCCTTTTCCAGGACAACTGGAGATTAATGTAAATACTAATATTTCTTTTAAATATTACGAGATATTAAGGAACTCTCTCAAATGTTTCAAAAGTCAATACAATGGGAGCCGGAGGGTGTAAATTGGTCATTTCTATGCCATAACTATATTCATAATATAAACTATCAACTGTAATAATATTAAAGTCTTATATCAAATGGATCCCTTTAAAATATGTGTTTATATGTTACTTGGCCTTGCTTAAGGCTTGAGTTGTATAATCTTCCTTATGTCATCTGTTTCTTATTGGGACTGAGTCGAGTCTGTAAGCTAAGGCCTTTAATTGCTCATTAGAACTCATGAATGAAGTCTATTACAAACTTATTCATCATGATGTAAGGTAAATGAACACAAGGGTAGTGAGCGTGTATGTGAGTTGCTTGTTTGGAAGTTTCAGGCAGTTTTGTTAGGATTATATGCAGTGCTTTTGAATGCAGTTGTACACTTAGGTTACCTTCAGACAAGACCGCTAGCAGCGCTGCGAACGGACGTCGGTGGCGCTGCGGAATACCTACAGAGAAGTCATTAAGCAGAGCTGCTATTGGCCTCGTCTGAAGAGAGCTTAAGTAGTGCCAGCGCAGCTTAAGATAAAGTTTCAATATTTATATATAATGCATTAGATCAGTTTTATTTACAATATTGTTTTTAAAAAATAAAGAGCTATTGGCTATTATGCATGAATTATTCTAAATATGCAGTTTATCTTTAATTATCTAACAAGAGAAAACGTTAATTAAAATGAAACAATTGGCACCAGCGAATTTTCTCAGTATAGTAGTAGTTATATGCAATTACATCTATTTGATTGTGAAGACCAGTACTGTAACATTATGTTTTCATAATCTGTAGATTATTATTAATTTTTTTTTCATTCAAGTTGTTTTGTAATCGCGTTTTCTTATTATTACCATTACCGAGGTGCTATGTTGAGCTGACAGCCTAACTTAACTTGCTTTAACCTTACGTAAGTCAACTTAATTTGACAACTAAATTAATCAATGAAACACTACAAAATGCTTTCATTGAAAGAACTAATTCGTAATCTTCTCAGTTGGTACATGCATTGATTCAGCCAACAATTGTCATTAGTATTAGAACGAAAATTTATTCTGCAGTAGTTATAAAATTGCTTAAGGTTAATCTAAAGCAACGTTCTCCAACAAAAGATGGCAGCACTACCTCCGTATATGTCTAATGTATTTTCACTGTTACACAAAATTTCACTGCTATTCGTATAAATTCAAGCCTAGAGACTTCAAACTTTCTGGGAAGAAAATTCATAACCGATTCAAGAGCATAACATATTCTTTTCTGTTCATTGTTGAAAGAGCTTCATTGTTATAGGTTTCGATATTCACAACAACAATGAAGCGATTTCAACAATGAAGGAAAACGAAAATAAAAAAATCAGCATCCATCATGTTCTTGAATTGGTTACGGACTTTCTTCCCTAAGCTTGAATTCATAGGACCAACAATGAAATTTCGTGCAACGATAAGAATACATTAGAGATATACGGAGATAGTGCTGCCATCTTTTGGTGGAGATCGTTGCTTTAGATTATCCTTAAAGTATTCGTCATAACCTATTTATCGCCTTTGCTGTACTGTTAAGCATTGCAATTAGTATTGACTTAAATACACAGACTTTCAAACAGTACTATACTTTTTCAAAAGGGGTAACTTTTTAGAAATACTATTAGAAATAATATTAGAAATTCTAATAAATATTAATTATGGAGTTCTTGGCAAGATTTTCAATATAGACAAACAAAAGTGTACTGACTTAAGACTGATACTACCACCACCACATAAGCTAAAAATGTACGTCATCAAAAATATAATATTTTCATTCACCAATGTAAATCATTGACATTTATATTTAAAGAAATATATCCTGACTAAGTTATTGAGTATAACAACATTGGTTGAAGGATTTCCAAATAACAAAAGTAACTCTATATATACATAAATATGAAATTTTAATTAATAAAATTAATTTTCCAATCCAATTATGAACAATTAATATCCCTAGCTATTTACAAAATAAAAGCCGTTACGGAATTAATGCCCATTTATATAATTAGATAATGATCATAACAAGGTTCCGTCATCATTGTTCTTGAACTTAGAAACCATGCCTAAGTTGTTCTTGTGAAACCAAGAACTTCTATATGTCAAAACATTCTGCTTTCTTAGAAGGAACAATTTAAAGTAACAAATACTAAATTACTCATCACTCATCAGAAAAAAAAAGACAACTTCCAAAAACTTATATGGCAACGCCACACCTTGGGAATTTGTAACCTCGCTCATGTACAACCAGCCAGGCTTAATAAACTTCTCCTTTTCAGAAAGGAGTTGACGGTAAATAATTTGTAAAGTTCCGAGCGCCAGAGGATCCACGCACCTTTGTGGAATATCTTTTCATAATCCAAGTAATTAGTATTATTATCACAGTAATTATTATTTTTATCATTATCGAAATTAGTATCACCAATGCAATATAAACAGCATAATAATTTCTTTTGGATTTAGATTCAAAGAGAATAGAGGACACAATATATAATAAATTTATTTGAAAATGTCTGTCCAAGGCAATACAGAGTAAAAGTTTATAAATTTCTGTTTAATTGGAAATAGTACCACTTGTCAGGTATGACATACTTAGTAATTTACACGTAGCACTGTTGGTACAATTTAATTTGTAACTTGTTTCTTTTTTCTTTCCCCTATTTTTCATTTTTTTTTTTTTTTTTTTTAATAATACATGCCTCTGTCCTGAACGCACAACCTAACATGTCGCTTTTCACCTGTTTCCCTCTGAATAAACGCTTTTATCGTTTAAGCGCATTACAGCAACCACGAGCTATTAATTTACTGGCCTTTCAAAAACAAGGTCTACGTGTCAGGAAAATATTCCGTTCTCCTTCCACCACCAGTAATCAGTGGACACACTCACCCTCTTTTTAACTGATGTGGTGGCAATGTTTGTAAATTGAGTTCCTATTATCTTTGGGCTTTTAGTTAATAACTTGTATTTATGTGTACTTTTGGGGGGCATACATCGGGTATTATTTTTAATAAATGTCTTTTTGTTTTAGGTAAATAGCTTGAAAAATCTATATTTTTTTGAACAAAAATTATTTAAAAAACGAACAGTGACAAACATAGAATACTGAATACGATGGAACACATTTAGAAAAGTGATGGACATCTGTTTCCTTTACCTAAACTATTATTCTGGCAGTTACGTGATTATGAAATATTTAATAACTTCATTTTCAATCTTTTTATCACTTTTCTAAATAGAATTGTAACGAAACACAATTAAAATGTTTATGAGATTTTCTGAGAACTAATTCAGGAATAATGAATATTCTTTAATGTGATGAGAATGCAGATCTTTTCCAGATTGCAAATAATTATTTCAAAACAACTGGTTTAAAAATGTATCTGCATGTTTCTGCAGTAAATGAAAATTATTCCATTGCCGGACATAGCATCTTATCTTACCTAAAACTTCACTATACTAGTTCTAGAGATTTGGTTTCAGTGACACCATAGAACACTCTCAGCTGTCTTATTAATCGAATACATTTTGATACTAACGACTCTTATATCGATGGTGCAGGATCAGAGTAATTGCAGTCCCGCCCAGATCGTCTACACACATACACACAAAAGAGGTTTGGTCAAAATGACAAAAAAAAAAAAAATAGGTTGCTAGCGACTAAATCGTTTGGTCAATATAGCACTACACAATTTGGTTAGGTGGCTTTTGGTCAATTCAACCAAATATTTTTCCAAAAAGACCAAAACGTCTATAGGTACTGCTGACTAAATATTTCCAGTTTTACCAGCATTACCATGCTATTTGGTTAAACAAGAACTTATTTGGTAGCTGCAAACAAACTGTTTGGTTGAAAAAACTAAACAGCGATTTGGCAATTCTAACCGAACAATTTGATTCTGGCTAGAACTAAACAAAACTTTTGGTAGATTTTTCAAGGATTGTGCATTGCATTGTGTTGCATTTTACTTCAGTTTACCAAATACTGTTTCGACTCAACATAGACGTATGTGTACTGCTGCCAGCGAAAAAAAAAGACTCAATATTGGTTAAGAAGTAGCTGTTATAAAATAACAGTTACAATGATACAATGTATGAAAAATTGTTTCGTAGTGTTCAATGTATTTTGTATATGTCCGCATATTTTTAAACACGTCCCAGTGCTCTTCATCGAGGCACCCATAGAATATTAACGAACACAGGGCACTACAAGTGTTTGACAATATTCGGGCATTTCAAAATACACTAATAACTACTAAGAAACGTCAGTATTAAATATTTTAGTAAACTGTTTTCCGTGCCATTATAAAAACAGTAATGATTGAGTTCTCTTCATAGAAATGTCATAGTGTTATTGTTGAGCTATAAATACATTGATTCACCATAAACACACTGTTGTTCTTGGGCTACGGTGCCGCAATTGGTAGAACGCTCACCTCTGGCGCTAGGGATTGTTTCCCTAGATATAACCTCATATAACTCAGTCAACAGATAAGGTGATCACGTGACTGCTGCCATACTGTATAATTTATGTACTTCTTCTTCTGTGGTCATTAATTCAAACTCATGTTTAATCTACCTTTTTGCTTCTGTCCATTGGAATTCGCTTACTTACTGTAGTCTATCGCAATGTCCCAGCTTTTTAAACAATAAAATTCAATTCAGTTCTCTAATGTGGAGTGATCCCGTCAAGCCAGAGCTAGTTGTGTAGAGGCAATTAAATGAACGAGCTATTAAAAAAAAGAAATATGAATGCTTAAGATATTCGACCTCTCTGTCCTATTTTCAGATTTTCTCATTTCTTATTCCAATATGTAGCCTTTGTAAAACTACCAATAATATTATCAAAGCATGATTACTTGTCTTCAAATGTCTTCTTATAACCATACTACCTTATTTTCTTGGTCGTTTTTGCAAGGTCAATATAATATGTCGACTAAACTTGGACTTTGTCTTCGGGCCTGTGATGAATCAGATTAGCGACCAGGAAAACTGTGTGTTCGACACTAATCACGGTCATTTTGGACATTTTACTTTTCACCAATTCCCCCTCATTCCGATGGGAGATGAACATGGACTTATACGGCATCGTGAGTTGCACTATCCATCTCAGTGACCCCGAAAACTATGTATTCGAAACTAATATCGATCGTTTCCGATTCAATTTACATCTCACCCCTTCCCACCTCCATCCCTAGGGATGCTAGGAGTTTCTTACCCCATTTTTGTTTTCAGATTGCCAAGTTTGGTTGAAATTGATCCAGACGTTTCAGAGTTATACTGGAACATACATACACATATACTTCCAGCGTAACCAACGCAATATTGGCACAGCACTTTTACACATTTGTGTGTGACTTTTATAAAGTTATGGTTAACAGCAATTAGGGTAGCATTACTTCGATTGTGACTTCCTGTGGCTACTACGTTTACTTTATTATTGGTTAAGATATGGCGTCACTTGTGACGGCGCCGCCATAAGTTTGAGGAATTGTATCTCCGAAACTAAGCAAATTTCAGAATTTCTTCGAAGAATTTTTTTTTCTTGATTTTATGTGAATAATAACCTCCTGAAGTTTGTAACCTCCCAAAGAATTTGCTTACACTTGGCAATTCAAAGATATTCTTTACCAAGTGCACAATGCCTACATTGCCAGAATTTTATTATAACTTATATCACCCTCTGCTCATTGGTTTCACTATTCTTTATTTCTTTAAACTCAAATGTTAAATCACTGGATAAACACTCTTCGTACCATAAACAACAGAATGTCTCTGACATAGCAAGGTCTAACAGTCTACAAGTCAGTACTATCTCTATAGGTTACATCCATTGAAGGCGTGAGAAATACTGAACGACAGAGGATCAGTTTTGTTCTACAACAGGGTTGGTTTTTACAGCATCAGATAATGCTTTTTCCAAAGACCCAGAGATATTACTCCCAACTTGTTTTGTTTGATATGAAAACTGCAATAATTCTCCCTATTCCATACCCTGTTTCATTCCATTCCCTGTTTAGTTCGCCTTATCTGCTTATTTTATTTCTACACTGTGGAACATTCATAACTATATGGGTAATCTTAACATTATACAAGACAATGCTGTCTTTGATGTCACTTCCTTCTCTCAGTCTTTTCCCAACCACGTAGGGTCAACGTTTCTGATTAGTATTCTCCACAAAGCCCTGAACTTCTTCCTCTGACAGACTTTTCTCCAATAGATCATTCATAATGCTATCCATCGATTTCTTTCTTGGCCTTCCTCTACCTCTCTTTCTCTCCACTTCCATTGCCATCGTTTTTCTCACTACATAGACAATTGTTCTTCTCATTACATGTCCATATACCACAGCAGTCTTCTTTCTTGTATCTTCTTCGATATTTCTACACCCTTGGTTGTTACATTTCTCAATCTGTCTCTTCTTGTTATCCCACACATACAGCATAGCATTCTCATCTCAGTAACATCTAGTCTCTTTTCTTGTGCTTTCTTTATTGGCCATATTTCTCCTTCGTACATCATTGCTGGTCTAAGCACTGTTTTGTAAATCATCCCTTTACTCTTCACCGTAATTGTGTGGTCGCCGAGAACGCTACATATTTTCTTCCAATTTCGCCTGCTCTCTGCATTCTTTGTCTTATTTTGGAGTCAAAATCACCATTCCCAGTAACAAATGAGCCTAAATATTTAAAACTTTTCAATTTATTTAATCGTTCTTCTAACAACATAACTTCCCACTCTCTTCTCAGTTAAACTCATGATACTCAGTTTTCTTTCTAATAGTCTTTAGGTATTCCAGAGACTTCCTACCTTCCAGTCTACCTACTAGTAGTATAATATCAGTAATCTACCTTCCAGAGACTTCCTCCAGCTTTCTACTTTCCTTTCAAAGTCTGCCCCATTATTATTGCTTAGTACAATATCATCGGCAACCATCATACACCAGGGGCCTTCATCTCACATCGTGAGTTATAACTTCTATGACTAGGTTGAAGACATACGGGCTTAAGACTAAACCCTGGTGTAATCCAACCATAACAATAATTTGGCGTATCAATTCCTTACCTGAGTTCTAGCTCATGTGTGCATATCTTGGATTATCCTTACTGATTTATCTGGCACTCCTTTATCCCTCAAACCGCTCTATACATACTAACGTGGTACTCTGTCGTAGGCCTTCTCCAAATCAATAAAGAACACATGCAATCGTTTTGGCTTTTCCTGATGCTTTCCATGTCTTAATATTAAAGTTGCGTCCATTGTACTTTTTCCTGGCATAAATCCAAATGTTTCTTTTCGCAATCTTGCTTCTATAATTTTCTCCCAAATCTGCATCGTATGTGCTGGCTGCCTTTGATGTAACACTGAACTTAAATTATTATATTAAACGAGTGAGACGAAAAAGATATAGATTTAAGGACAGCAAGTTTACAAATAACTTAACTAAGGTATTAGCCGGGACAGTCCCTTTTTAAGCCCCTGTTCTGACTGTTTTCTGACGTAAAACTGGACGCCAAAATGTACCGTTTTTGACAATTGTGTAAATTATGGGATCATGGTTGGATTCGTTGTTAACATCACTGAAATCTCTTTTTTATCGGCACAGAATTGCCGCAATATAACTATATTTTATTCACAGCCAAGCATAAGCATTTTATTCTGCTGTTCTAAGAATATAGAAATCAAGCAGTTGAGGTTTTCGAAGTGATTTCTGTCTTGAATTGTTTAAGGACTAATTTAGTTCCCAAGGGTGAAGAATGTTTCGTAACATCATTTGTCAGAACAATTCTTGGTAAATTGAAAAGAGAGAGTCTTTGATTAGAAGTCGCGAAATTATACAGAATGTGTGCTCGTTCCATTAAACTGCATCTGAATATTTAGGTAAATGGATTTTACTCCTGGAGAATTTATAAGATTTCATTTGGGTAACACTTAAAGAAGGAATTCCCCCTTGGACGGCAATACAAAACACTCGAAATTTCATTCGAGAAGTAGCTCCTTCAATATAGATGAGATTGTTGTATACGATGAGAACGTGTACATCAAGCAGTATGTAACCTCAGAAATATTGCAAAAATGGAAGTCAGAGAAATCATCTTCTAGCGAGTTCTGGGTAGAAATTATTTCGCATTTTAATGTCAACTACGTACCATATTCCCATTTTCATAAGATATGGGAGTTTTTTCTTTGTTTGTATGGAACAAATTTCCTAGCTGAACGAGTATTTTCGTACATGAATGGATTATGGACAAGTGAAATAGAGCGCTCTTTCAGTGCAACCTTTGAAAGCCATGTTGGTTAATAAGGTTAACTTCACTTACAACTGTGCCGATTTTTACAAAATGCAGTATAAAACAAAGGTGTGTTGAAGAACATACATTTATCGACAAAATATGAATAAAAACGGATGGGAAGGGATGAAGTGCAGTACATGTTATCATATGCAAGTACACATACCTTACTAATCTATTTGTTTATTAATGGTAAAACATCAGTATAAATAATTTAACGTTACCGTGTATTCATTTTTTTTTATTTTGTCCCGTCTTTTCGTTACGGAAGTTAGTTAAATGTCCCGTTTTGCTTCTTGACAAATCTGGTCACCTTGAACTTAACAAAAAATATATTTACTGTCTTTTACTGTTAATATTTAAAAATAAAAGGCTTTAGAAACTTGTTATGCTAATTATGGATGCCTAAAGGAAGGGGAGGCAAGACAAGAAACGGGGTAAGATGGTGAAGGGCTTAGCGAGTGCATGGGAGGTTCTGCTGAGCAGTAGCGAATATGACGAGGGTGGCAGCAGTGAGAAGAGGGTGGGTTATTTAGAATGCGTTGAGTGTGTTACAGAAGAGAATATGCTTGATTAAGCTTTTGATATAATTTTCAACGATTTTCAAGATGCCAGCAGATAAGTAGTGTTAATATTAAGTGAATGCTTATTTTAAATATTAATATATTAATTTTAGGCTACTTATTTGAGACAACATAAACGATCCTGACATTAAGATTTTTTTCACAAAAGGCTACTGAGAAAAAATCTACGATGGTACCTAAGAAGGGTGCAATTTGAGGTGAGGTAAGATGAAAAATTAGTCTTTTGTAGGCCTACAAGAAATAGGCTATGTCATGTTCGTATTATGCATTTTTTTAATTTTTTTGTTTGTTTGTTCGTGTTTAGGTAGGTGCTGTTCGGAGGGAAAGCGAACGACAATATTCTAAGACCAAAACACGATCGAAAAACGAAGACTTAATCAAAATACCAAATTCGTATTTGAAGGGCATGGTAACAATGATAACCCACATTGAACATGAATATTGAGATATTACGTTAGAAAAATTCGTTCTGTCTTGCCGGAATATGCGGCTTCCCGAAAAAAAATTGCCAATATGGTGCCATCTGTTGTTTTCAACTCGAAATCTTTCCCCAGTTCGACTCACATGAGTGTTACCATTGTATTTCTGTACTCAATTTTTTTTAAATAACGGTTATCATAATTCTCCCCCCCCCCCCATGCCATTCAATTGTATATTCTTAAAAAATGTATAACATTTGTAATAACATGTTGCTTCAGTCTCCTTTTCTGGGTTAAATATTAGTTTTCATCATTAATATAAGAAAGTAAGTACAACAAACAATATGTGATCAAATTATCAGCATCTTTCCATACCACAAACCTGAAATTCTAATACCTTTAGGGGAATATGGGAAATTTTTATGCATTCATTTATAGTTTTGAAAGATAGAAAAAAATGTAATTTGTAAGTTTTGCTTCGTTACTATGAAAGTTAAAATTCTGACGTATTTAATTGATGTTTTGTGTTTCCATATGGGATATCTAAGATGGTGTATGGCATCTGGATTCGTACCCCATCTTACCCCTCCTACCATTACGTGTACAACAATATTATAGAAAAAGTATAAGTTATGTTGCTAGGAACATATAAATCTACTGTAAAGTTTAGGGAAATTATATGCAATGTAATCGTTTAGATTGTTTTGGTGTTATAATTAAAGTACATATTTTTCTTTTCGGTCTCAACTATTCATGTAAGTTTCTACTTCAAATTATACAGCCACATACTTTCCTTTTACTTACAGCATGTTTCGAATAAAACATATGAAAGTGTAAATGCGTAGGTATATGAATTATACCTATATGAATTATATTTACCTATATGAATTATAGTTGGTAAAAAATATTCTTCAAA
>JAGDQP010056680.1:0-12887 GCA_022664845.1 Lepisma saccharinum | reverse complement strand
ATCTGAACTAGAGTTGCAGAGGGGTGATTGCCAAATTAATGTACCTAAAAGTTTTTGTAATACTAATAAAATTAAACTTAACCAGTAATTTCTTTAAAGCATTTTGAATATTGTTTTAGAAGTACTTATTTCACTGGCACCACTTGTTGAGATCAAAAATATTATTTTTGTATTTTAAAAGCATTTAAAAATAGGGTGTACAGAGGGGACGATCATACTCACGTAGTGGTCTTATGTTTCTACAGAATAGTATATTTGCAGAATGTAATGTAATGTGTAATGTACATGCTTTTCTAATGTGATATATATGAGTGTATGATTTACGTGGTATATAAAAATGTTTAGTTTTTAAAGGTGCATACCGCTCTCCACGTAGGGGACAGAATTGTATATTTTTAATTGATCCACATTTCTTTAATGAATGTCTAGAATCTTTAATATCTCAAAAGATTACCTTCGGAAACTGGACTTCGCAGAATAGTGCTTCTAGCGTATTTACTTAGACTACGTAAATTGTCTCCAATAAGAACAATAATGCCCGTATATTGAATGACGTTGTGTATGTAGTGGATGTACAAGTAGGGGGTAAAAATGGTTTACTTTTAATTTCGAATCTAACTTAAAAGGCTAGACAATCCTAATTTCTTTAACGACCTCTTATTCTTAAAATAATTCTTCTTTCAAATACAAAGTTAGGAAAAAGAAATGTCTAATCTCTCAAACAGTATCCATGAAGTGGACTGGTGGATTTAGACTTCTAAGTGGTGCTGAATTATTTAAATCTTTAAAACGTAACACCAGTATCACACTCTGGTTGAATTTATTAGAAGTTTCTTGCCTGTCCACGCAGGGAACAAGTTCATCGGAGGCAATAAATTTTAAATCAATATACGAAGTATATTTACATATGTTTTTCTGTACTATATATGTATGTATAAAACACTTAAGTATTATGCAGAAAGCAATATATTAGAAAAAGTAAGAGGAAACAGTCCACGTAGGGGACAAGTAAAGTTATCTAAGCTAGTTTCCTGCTGAAGATAAAAAGTAAATTCGAAGCTAAATGCACACTATATCTGTACAAAATTAAGAATATCTTGATTATGTTAAAGATTGATTAAAACATTAACTATTAAACTTTCTGAGACATGAAATAGCATTTAGGTACTTTAAATTTTCTCAATGACCGAAAAAAGATATGTTATTTCCCCATCATTCTAGGATATATTATTCGATGGGATATTCTCAAGAAACATGAACCAGCAACTTTTCAGTTATTCTCGTCATGCTCCATATAATCTAACAACAATTGCATGTTCTTTTAATAGATGAAAATGCACTTACAATTTACAAGGAACAACCCCAAGTTACACACTCAGGTTTGGATTAAACTTTCATAGTTGACAATCTTTAACGTGAAAAGAAATATGGTGAGTTTCTACGTTTTTCAATTGCATATACTAAAAGCAACTAAGTGATTGAAAAATTATGTGATTTCCAAAGTGATTTAAATGTGGACCACATAATTTCTACAGATTTGACACACCATAAATATCAATAACCATATGAAATATAAATGAGGCTCAATACTGCATTTCTGGTCCATTCGCTATCTTGGATTAAAGTTTCTTTTAAATAGGAATATGAGCAAGTAACATGTCATGTACATCTTAAGTTTTCTCACTATGTCACTGCTGTAGTTCGTTTTATTGCATGTCTAACTATTCTCAATTATTGTATGTTACACGTTACATTAGATATGTATCGATCTATTCATATAATTTCCACGTAAATTTTACAACATGAATGATACAGAACATGAATGTTCACATATGCAATATAAATTGGACTAGGTACTGGAAATGACCAGGATAGGTAAATGGGACCATCTCTGACGCATGCTACATGCTTTGATTGCTAGCTTGGTTTCTTTTTTTTTTTCAAATAGGGATAGGGGAAGTGACATAAAAATCATCTAAAAAATTTTCAGGAATTCATTGATGCTCGTATATTCAATTTGTTTTATTGTATCTTCCACTGTTCTCAAGTTACTACAAGTTAATTATAAAGAATCTCGTTTTTAATTCAATAACACTATAACAATGGACAAAAAAGACAAAATAAGATAAGAATGTGCTGGTTATTACCAGATAAGATAATAATTCAAGACACCACGAAAGACCTCCTATTACTCACAGTGTAGTGTTTAAACCCATCCACAAATTTAGGAAAAACAGGAAGTGGGTTTAATAAACCGAAAAGCGGTAGCCCAAAATTACGACACATGCGAAGTTAGCAACTGTGGTTTTGGCAGCGTTTATTAAAAGTCAAACGAAGGGCAGTCGATTTTATATCACGAGAATGTAGCCTCAATTAATGCTACGTTGTTCGTGTCTTCTGAAAAACTACAAATGCTAGGTACATCAATTGAGTGCCAGTGATTCATATCGGCTTCTTCAGTTTTACGAGTGTCTTAAAGTAACTTTGAAAGAAACCAACTTTCGAATGAAAGACATTTCTTGGTGTAGGATCTCCATTATTTACTAATAGAGATGACCGACACTAAGCTCTATGGGGTTTCTGGACATTTAGGTCAACAATTTAGTCGGTGTTGTAGACCAGTGGACCGAACATAGCTCCGCTCAAAGAAAATTATAATTTTCATGCAACAATTTAAGATATATTGAAGATGCCTTAACAATAATCGGTTCAGTGAGTTCCTGAGAATATTACGGATGATTTTAATGTCATTTGCCTTTATTCCCATTGAAGAAAATAAATTGAATCCAAGATGGTGGATCCAAGAAGCTGACAGAGCATGTAACACACGTCAGAAATGCAGTACCTGGTCTCATTTACACTGCATGTGGGTGTATTCAAGTTCCGTATTACTCATGTTTTAAATATTATGTAGAAATTGTACGGATTGTTCGATACATACCAAATGCAATATGTAGTAACTTCAGAACGGTTAGAAAAGGAAAAACAATTCGAAACACTGAATACCATTTGTTTTACACGAAAACAAAAAGTAATTAACATCACTATACCATGTAAGATTTCAACATTAGAGAACTTTAGTATAATTTTGTTTTCTATTTAATTTAAAATAAATCAATAGAACAACATATTCAGTTATGATTATTGAGAACCAGCTTTTTTCCACCTCTAGATGGTAGCACGATCCTAATGCTCCTATAAACTAAAACAGAGTGGCCGTGGCTCAGTGGTAGAGCATTGACTTAGCATTCGAGAGGTCGTGGGTTCAATCTCAGCTTCCGACCATCCTGATTACGGAAGGTTTTGCCAGGGTTTCCCCCCAGTCACATTGAGGCAAAACCAGGGATCGTGTCTTTACCTTGGACCCTCGCGACAACTTCCCACATCTTTTCCCCTCCCCTATCCTGGCTTGAATCTTAGATGCCTAAAGGTCATGAATGAATTAAATTTCTAGAAACAAAAATTTGAAGGGCTCAAAGTAGAATCGAGAACGTGAAATGCAATTGAAGACCTGAATTGCAAAACATCCCAAGTCCACTTTTTTCGTATTTTCATTTTTCCCTTCGTCGACATCTATGTTCCAAGAGCTATCCACTTGCATAATCTTACATGCTAACTCGAACTAAAAAAGCCTTTTTTAATAGAAAATAATTTCAGCTTAATAGCATACCGTCCCAAGTCCTTGGACTGCTTTTGTTCCTCCTGAAAATAATACTCCAGTGGACTTAGGATGTTTTGCAATTCATGTCTTCAATTAATCATTTAAGTATTTATGTTTCTGCAATTTTTTTCTACTTTATTCATTGTTGTAATGGATATTGAAACCTATAATAATGTGTTTTAACAAAGCTCAAGATGGAGAATAAAAATTTGGAATCGACAGATTATTTTATGTAGATTTTCTTCGTGGAAAGCCTTAGCTCTCCTAGTTTTAAATTTGTAGGAGCAAAGTTGAAGAAGCGTTTGAGAGTCACCTTAAAGAGGTTAAATTATAAAGGTTTCATTTCTTCATCGTGCATGGTAAGAACATGTTAGAATAAAATTCCACTACCAAAAATAATAAAAGTAATTAAATACTCTTAAAAACGAGAAGCTAAAAGAAATTGGATATGAAACAATTAAAGAGCTGAGAGAAATTAAAACTTGAAAGTGAGAAGAAAAAAAAATGTCAAAGAGAATAAATATGGTTAAAAAGGGAAGAGAAATAGCTTACGTCAGGACCTGGACCATTGGAGTAATTGGATCCATGTCCAGCAGATGGAATTGTAAGAAGAAAAGGAAGAAAAAATTCAGACAGAAAGACACGAACTGAAAGAGCGAAAAAAAATAAAACAAGAGAGACAAAAATAAAAAAATAAGAGGGATAGAAAAAATAGCACGAAGAGGTGGTTTTTGAAAAATGTTTTAACAAGCATATACAAAGGCACAAAGTCATATTCAGGCGCCGTTGGCAAATCTCTCGCTTTCATACACACACACACAGACATACATACAGGCACGCACTTTACCTCAGTCCCTTCCATCATATCTCCAGAGCGGCAGTAGCGTGATGATGATGATGTCATCACGGTAGATATTGTGGATGTGTTTTTTTTCTCAAACGCAAAAAAAAAAAAGAATGAAATGAGGAGCGTGCATGGTCCAGAGAGAGGCATGTGCGACAATCTTTCCCTCCTGTCAGCATCACGTTCCGTCTTTATTACACGTAATGAGCGGTCCTCTGTCTGGTGGTGACCTGTCATTTCCCTATTTCCCATCATCATTTCACCTCTCGACACTAGAAACCCACTTCACATGGGATGAGATGAAAGTCAGAGATAGGTTTTTAGAAAATGCAGTATGCCTACAAACATACACAAGAGAGAGAGAGAGAGACATTACTGAGAGATCATGCCAGATGTGAACATTGCTTTTGGTTGCACTGGGAGTTGTTTAACTTTTTCTCAACTAGTGTACTATGTCAACAACACTATACGGTGGTGACACGTAGATCACCTGTATTCTCAGTCTGAATAGGGCTTTATAATGAGGTCTTGCCAAAGATGATTGTAAATTGACTATTTCCAACTCTGATGGCTGGCGATGTTCCTGTGTCTCAACTGCATTCATTTTGTATTGGTTTCAATCTAATCAGAGTTTTGCTCTTGTATTGAAATTTCTTGTGTGTTGTTGGGAGCATGCAACTCCATAGCACTGAAGGGGTTTCAGCGATGAGTAAGACATATAATAAGCAATTGGTTCATACAGAGAAATCTAAGTTTGTGATTACTTTAACTTCTGGAAGTTTGGCTCTATAAAGCTATGATTTTGTAAGAGAAACATTCTAATTCCGTGCAATAAAAGAACGAATGATAAATATAGTAGACTTTCACGCCACTTACAGTTGTAGATCGTCGTCTTATCTTAATGTATTAATTTAATGTGATTAAGAAACAACATCCCATGCTCTGTTATTTTACGGAAATTGTTTTAAGATTTAAAAGAATCTTTGAATACGAACAGATTTTCCCCCGAGTTTCAAAGCTCGTACGTTATGATATCCTTGGTGATTATGTTTCCGCTATTAAAGCTACAATACCAAAATAATTTCTTTGTATCTTTTCATTACTATATACGTTGTCGTGTAACATACGACACAGGCAAAAAAAGAAAGAGTTTAAACAATATTTCCATAACAAAATTCTAATACAAAGAAAATAATGTCTTCACTATTGGTGTGAGAAAAACACGAAAGTTCTGATTTAAATTGGAGAATCCGTTTCTTCGATAGCAGATTTTAGAGGCTAGGCATATTTTACAGACAGAGTCAGTTGACGATATAAGCTTACAAAGAATACATAAATGTAATTTTTGTGGAGGAAGTGGCATTGCCCCTTTTTGACCTAGCTGCTTAATTCTCTACACATTAAATTATGTTTAGTTGTAGAAAATATAGCGAAATACTCATTACAGAACTTTTAATTTGCTGGTTGAATCTGATGACTAAAATTAAAAGGTCAAATTAATTCAACAAAACGTATTCCTTCCTTGCGCTGCGTTCTTCAATTGTCTCGTAACAAACACAATAATGATGTAAACGAACATAAATTACACAAAAAGAATAGATATGTTATTTCACTGGCCTAAAAGCTTCAACGTACGTTTAATATAGTCTAGCGTAGGTGGTCTTATAGTTTTCTACTTTGTTAAATATATAAAATATATGTTTATCAGAGAAAGTACCTTATTTGTAATTTCGATTAGGCAATACAATATCTTAAAAATCTTAAAGCATTTTTCAGTATTGCTTACAGTACCGCATTTTTTAGTAATATATTGCTGCTGCACTCTGATACTTTCAATAATGGAACTAAAATTAATATATTGATTGTTTCAAAAATATTACTCCAATGAGTTTACAAATGTTATGTTCTTACTCGGCATAAAAATTGTTTAAAATAAATGTTCATTCTTAAAAATTTCAACTCCACTTAATATGGTATTCTGGCCACTATAGATCTATTAAAGAAGAGAGTAGTTCTCATCAGTCATTTTGTAAAGCAGAAACAGTCAATTGCTATAGAATATTTATATATAAAAGCTAATAAGGAAGTTAAGTTGTAACAGCCATTTTAGAATTGAACTAATTAGATCAATGAGTGTTCCCATGCGTGACTCTCTGAGGTGCACTCAGCTTCCTATTAAATTGAGTACCAGAGTGTCCTTGGTATTCCTGGGTACCTTGGGAAGGTAAAGGCGGTCGAGCGTGCGACTGGCCACCCCACCTCACATCGTACTGTAGGTCAAGAAAATGAGCGTCCGCCGCATCCTCCATGCGCCGTTCACGGTGCGTGGTTATCGCTTTACCATTTTTTACTTTGAATACGGTGACCAGATGTCCCGGAATACCGGGATTGTCCATGTTTCTCAGCCTTCTTCCCCGTATCCTAGTAAACTGCTTCGGGACATAGAATTGTCTCGATTCTTTTCAAGCAGCAAATCATTTTCATGTTTGAGCGTGTTTTCCTGGATCTGTATGGAAACATCACCTAGATGGGAACATCTGGAAGAAACATGTCTTTATCTGAAAGAAAAGGAAGTGAAGATCAATTAAATCTTTTTTGGATCAAATGATCGCTCTCAGTGAAATGCTGGAGTCTAACAGTCAGAAGAGTGCAAAAATAAACTTTCCAATGAAGAATGGATTTATTTATTTTATGAATGCAAACGTCCTGAACAGTATTCTTAATCATACAAAATTTGTAGCTATGTTTTTGCAATTGCACTTAGAAATGCAAATATAGAGATGAATTTCACCTACTTGAACATTTAATGGTCACAACAGAGAAACAGAATGGAAGTGGAACAATGGAAGCAATATAACAATTGCTGTATAATTATAATTTTTCGTGTGAGGAGGTTTATCAATTAGTGTCAAAGGATAGAGAACTTATCAAGAAACGTGGTAGCAGTGACAAATATGAGCACAGAGTCAATTCTGCACATACGTTGTCTGCTTGACGTAAAGCTAAGCTAGCCCAGATTTTGCACATAGGTTGTCTGTATACCTGATGTAAATAAAAACTATAATAATTAATAATGTACCGTAAGCCTTGCCGCACACTAGGCTACTTGGTCGGAGCGAGAATCGCAATGTCCGCGATAGGGAAATACTATAGGGAATCTCAATAAGGAAATGCCCATCAGATGTTGTGGGTACCGGAAATACTCCAGGGCGGACAAAAACAACTACTGCTGCCTTGCAATTAGTAGAAGGACCTACAAAGCCTAGAGGAAAATAACCCTGAATCAAAATTTCATGGTGAACGGAAGCAGCTTCACCTTTACCAACCTGAGGCTGAAGATTAATGACATCGGCAAGGCTCAGAGATGGAAAGAGAACGACATCTGGAAGGTCGAAGTCGTAGAACTGACAACTTTAAACCGCTAAAGCATGGATTCTCCTGGGGTAAAGTATTCAGAAGATAAACTAGTTCCTCATTCGGATCTCCGAGCGGAGAATCATTCAGGGAGCTCCAAGAACAGGATTAAGAAAAATCTTAGAATAGGAGCGTAGAAGGTACGAACGTTATACAAAACGGGTGCCCTTCAGGTGGCGGTACCCTAGACCGAAAAGTACAAGCTGAACATATATTAGCCGATACAAGAAGTTCGGTGAGAGGATCAAGATATTATCCGACAGGGTTAATACACTTCCTAATACAGGAGAATACAGTCTCATAATTTTGCAACAGGGTTCCTCATTAAGAACAATATATTTCAGCCAGTTCAGAATATAAGGATAGTATACGAAAGGCTATCGTACTTGACGATACGTACTCGATGGTCCAACATGGTTTTAATAAATGTCTATGTCCCGACCGATGAGGCTGATGGAAACGACAAAGATATCGATACATTCAACGATGAGGTAGAAAGGCTCTTTGACTGGTTAGCGAAGTATATACGAAAAGTGTGTTGGGTGATTTTAACGATAAGGTAGGGAAAGAAGAGAAATAAAGAAATACTATAGGTAAATACAGCCTTCACGGAAAGACCAAAAACAATCGAGAAAGACGGATAATTTTCGCGATTTCGAAAAAACTTCTGATACTTGATTCCAGAAACATGTAGGCATCTCCGGATGGCAGAACTCTCAACCAGATCAATAAAATAGGCGTTAGTTAGATATTAGATAGACGTTAGATGTTAGTAGATAGGCAAGGACACACCAACATAATGGACATTAGGTTTTACAGAGGAGTGAAAGGTGAAACGTTATGCATCATGAAGAGAGAAAACAAAGGATCAAAACAACTAAAATTCTAAGTTAAACGATTAAATAATCCGACCATAAAAGCAAATTACCAAATGAACTCTCAAATAGGTTCGAAATCTTATCCGACTCGAGTAATAATATTACTACTATGAAATTGATATTATATTAATATGAAATTGATGTAAGTAAAATGTGGGAGGCATATCGTGAAACAGTTAAGGGCGCAGAGAAGGAACGTGTAGGTGAGAAGAAACATCAGAAAAACAAACCTTGACTATATGTGCTATGGCTAAGTAATAAAATCGAAGCAAATACCAATCACTACAGTAACGCGAAAGGAAAAGCCATACGCGGGTTCAGAAGAAAAGCGAAAATATCTGACGCACAAGATTCAGGAGATAAAAGAAAACGCCAAGACAAATAAAACACGTGATCTATACAAAGGGGCAAATTCGTTAATAAAAGTTTACCAGTCAAGGTTAGGGATGATTAGAAATGAACGTGGATATCTTCAGGCAGATCCGGCTAACTTATCGATGTGCGGAAAAGTTATTCTTATAAACTTCTTAATGTACAGAACTGGGAACAAATACAGGAATTTGACATATATACCGTAGAACCATGAATACCCAAGGCTAGCAAGATCGAGACAGAATCATCGATAAAGAAATTGAAAATTTTCAAATCACTAGGAGTAGACAGTTTTCCAGCCGAATTAATTAAAGCGGGAGAGATGGCACTACTCAAACAAGTAAATAAATTGATAAGTGCTATATGGAGAAAGTGGAAGCTTTCAAAGAAATGGAATATCTCAATAATAGTTCCGACTTATAAAAAGGGCGACAAATCGAACTATAAATTTACTGCGGAATCTCGTTACTTCCAATCTGTTACAAAGTATTAAGTAATATCCTGTTAATACGCCGAAGAGTATACACAGATGATATGACTGGAAATTAACAATGTGAATTTAGAAGAATAGATCCACGTTGGACCAGATTTCTCCTTGAGACAAACCTTAGAGAAGAAATTGAAATACAATGGGAATGTTCACCAGTTATTCATTAATTTTAAGAAAGCATATGACTCTATTAAACGGGAAAAACTGTACAATATCCTGATACAATTTGAAATTCTAAAAAAAAAAAAAAAAAAACTTATTCAACTAGTGAGAATGCGTTTCAGCGACCCCATAAACTGAGTACGGATAGGTAAGATGATTTCGAGATTCGCAAAGGATTGAAACAAGGTAATGCCCTGTCACCACTAGTGTTTAACTTTGCATCATAATATGCGATTTTAAAAATTAAAGGGGCAAAAAGAGATTGAATGATTTGAATAAACTTTGTATACGCGGATGATGTACATTTAATATTTGACGATATCGTTGCACTTCAAAGCATCACCGATGTCTTTCCAGGTGTCAGAGCCCGATCCCGATCCCGATGAAAATTCTTGTGTAGGTACAATATCCTTTTCCTAGATGCCTAGGTAAACCATCACAGCGAAAATCATAACTGGTGTCGTCAACAAATAACGACAGGGCAACCCGAGAAAGATGGGCCGCAGAAAGCAAGTAAATCGAATCCAGAGTACGGAAAACAACTTTTCTTTTGTAAACCGTTACATATATTGAAAGCAAAGAGCTATTAATGGACACTGGATAGGAGGTGATACTGCTTGATGGTATGACGACAATAACCGCCATCTTGAAAGCAACCATCTTCGTTATGCTTCAAAATTATGAAACAGTAAGTTGGCCATGCGACATATAAATCTTTCATGAAATCCAATAATGAAGTTATACTTTGCAAAACTAATCCTGTACGTCAAAATAACAAGTAAAATAGACCTAGAGAATGTGTGATTCGAATGATAAATATTTTTGTTGAAACAGTTGAAGGAACCAAAACTTAGCGGCTACAAAAGAGATGCCGTTATGTTGGAAAATATGATCCTCGTGTCGCAACATGAAGTGCACTGTAAAGTTTTAAATACACTAACGGAAGATGAAGAAAAAAATTAAAGCATAGTCAATATGACTGCTTTCAAGATGGCGGTCATTTTCGTCATACCATCCAGCATATATCACCTCCTGCCCAGTATCAATTACTAGCCATTTGCTTTCAATATACATATATATAACAGTTTAAAAATGAAAAAGCGTTTTTCATTCTCTGTATTCGATTGATTTGCTCTCTAAGTTCCATCTTTCTCGGGTTCCCCTGTCTTTATTTGGTGACGACTGCACTTGTAATTTTGACTGTGAAGGTTTACCCAAGCACTGTACCTAAGTTATATACGAATTTTCATCAAAATCGAGCTCTGACACCTGAGTATTCCTTGTCAATAGAAGCTTGCGATAAGATAGGTCTACAGATGAATATACAAAATAGAAAATACATGATTTCAAGCCGAAACACAGGGAATAAAGGAAATAAACACATAACAACTAGGGATGACCTCATAGAGAAAGTAAGTAAATTTAATTACTTGCAATCATATGTAAGAATCAAATACGAGGTCTTAAAAGAAATAAATAATTACTTTATATCTGGCAACGCATGTTTCTTTTCAGTCCAGAAACTTCTTACCTCGCGATTAATATCAGGGAAATTGAAATTGAAAATCTACAAAACGGTTACACTGCCGATAATAATTTACGTTGTGAGAGTTGGAGTACGACCCTAGCAGATGAACATAAATTACGTGTGTGTTTTAAAATAAGGTTTTGAGAAAGATATATAGGCCGAAACAGGGCAATATGACTGGAGAATGGAGAAGGTTGCATAATGAAGAACTCCACGTACTGGATGATTCGCCAGAAGTTGTCTGTGTTATGAAATCGCGACGACTAAGGTGAGCAGGCCATGTAGTTTGGATGGATGGGGGAAACGAAGATTATATTTTATATTGGTTGGAAAGCCGGATGGAGATAGACCGTTGGAAAGACCGAGACGTATTTGGGAGGACAATATTAGAAGGGATCTTCGAGAAGTTGGTGCTCCTGATGAAAACTTGCAACTATGAACCTAAAAGTTTCGTAAGCCATAAAGTTAGTTAAATTCAAAATGAGATCATTGACATTTTAGCTACTAACTTGCGCGACATTATTTTGAAAGATGTCATAAAATACAAGTTTTACTTTTTAATTGTTGATTCAATTTTAGACATTCAACTTAATGTCATTTTACGCTACGTTAACATCGAGTACGAAACAGAAAAACTGGAGGTGAATGATTTTTTTTTTTTATTATGCCGTGGACAAGCAAGCATACCACGAATATTAATCGAATATAATTTGAAAGTCAACAACATCGACATTTCCAAGGATCAAGAGTACGATGATGCATGATGCGTTAGTTTTGAGTGATTGCAGATGCTGCAAGAAGTTCAGTGAGAATCTTGAACTTTTTCGATACTGCTCAGGAGGTTTTTAACTTTTTCACTAGCAGCGCTCCCAAATACCACTAACTCTTGGGGAATGAATGGCTTAAACTCTGAAGAAGAAACTCTGCAAAAGTTATGTCCTCCATAAGGTGAGAAGCAAGACACAAGACGATCAGCTGCATTAAAGAGATATACATCCACGTTGTGAAAGCGTTGAAAACAATTTCCTTGACAAGCCAAAAATGTAAAAAAGGGAATGGAGCGGAAGCACTCAAGAAGAAATTGGAATCATTTTAATTTGTGATTACTCTTATGTTATGGGCAAAAATCTGCAATCAATGTTCACGGTATCCAAGCACTAAGAGTGTAGGGACACTGTTCCTTAGCCAACATAAGTGGATTTACAGAAAGCATTCGACACGCTAGAGCTTAGAAATAAGTTTCAGGCTTAGAATTGATTAAAATAATGTGCCTTAAGTTGTGCATACCAACAGAATTCATTCCTAAGCGAAAGCTATTTACGAAAATATATTTTGATTACTTCGATTCAGATACAAGATTAGATGTAGCAAAAGATATATACTATGTTAAAGTTTTCTTGATGCGCCTTGATTGTCTTATTTCTCAGTTGCACAATCATTTTCAAGGAATGCAAGTTGTTGTGACAGCTTTGGGGTTCTGCACCCAAAGCTATTATCAACATGCACGGCAGTGCATGAGCCAAGTTCTTCACGTCAGA
>JAGDQP010056679.1:0-12887 GCA_022664845.1 Lepisma saccharinum | reverse complement strand
ATAAAATGTTAAGGTTGTAGGTATTTCATTTTATTTTTAAACGTTTAAAAAAATCCGTAAAGCTCTCTGGAAGATAAGTGCCATTATTGCACTTCCTAACAACGGGCCAAATACTCTATCGAATGCAACTTTGTCAACATCATTTGAAGCACTTTAAAACAATAAAACTGGTTTCATCCGCAGGTTTGTAATAAACAAGAAAAATCATAACTATGGACACCTCACGTTTCTCCGTCACCGAAGAAGGCGTTTTCGACAGGAGGAAGTGCAGGGAAATATTATGTAATGTTACGACGTAAAAGGAGTGTACTAATATATCATCTTTCGACGGCCAGAACTACACTAGCTCATCAGATCAAATTGTCAAAAATATTCTTGAGAAAAAAGTTTAGTGAAGAAAAATGTGACTTCCCATCAAGACAATTTACATCTTCATACAGGTAATGTTTCAATGACAAGAATGAACAGATTAAGGGAGGATTTGTTACTCCATCCATCTTATTATCCTGATTTTGCTCCATTAGACATCCACCAGTTCCCACGAATGAAAGATAATATTGGGAGAGAGATTTCTCGTCATATGATGAAACTAAAAAAAGTAATCGACAGAATTTGCAGTACTTAATGAATCCAACTTTCCGAATGGTATAATGACCTTGGAGTTCCGCTGATCCAAGTTCATTGACGTTAAGGGAAAATATATTGAAAAATTATCTATATCCCTGTGCCCCCACTGATTCTAAAAAATGAGGGTACATTATACCGCCTATTTTTCAGAGGCATTCACGGGCACAGGGATTCACATTTTACCATAGTTTTTTTTTTTATTATTGATCTGTTCCCTCCCAAGAACTGGAAGGCAAAGAACCGCCGCTCTAAACCCAACCCTCTGGTTCGCCACTGCCTCTAAAAAATTGTGGGTACAAAACGGCATTTTGTACTCATTATTCAAAGGTACATTTTTTGCAGTGTATACCAATGGACGTGCATTAGACCAGTTTATAAATTCCATTACGCAGTCACAAATTTGCATGCAGATTTGTGATTGGTTGACGAAATTTACGTCATGCAAATCGCGACCTTCCGACATTCGATTTCCTATTGACAAATTTGTGTTTGAAATATTAGGTTATGCGAAACCAACTCCAACTATACTTCCCTTGATTTGGATCTAAAAACCTTCTTTTAGAATTCGTCTTTCAAGAAATACAATAATTCAAGTACTTTGACGTTGTATGCGGCATTTATTGTTAACATCGTGTGTCTTTACGATACATCGTACCTTTTGATGTACGGTACCTTTATATCTTCAAAACTCCACATTTTTGATACTCTTATATATCCAAATCTCAACATGTTTTAATGAAGAGACAGGTTTATATGGTAGATTTTCTTGCTATTTTTGCTCATGACGACCTTTCTGACACGTTTTGTCCATCTATGAAACATACGCTTTCTTCCTTTGAAATGGTACATCTGTGTACTCTCGTAATGCGTAAGCTCGGTGCGAGTTCATACTTTATTCTTCCCTCAACGACATCTGTCGACGAAAAGCATAAGCTATTCTACCAGTGAGAAACAGCATCTTGGGAACGAAGCGTGGACGTTAAGTACCTCATCATCACCGTCCATTCATTTCTCCTTTTCTTGGAGATAAAACAAACGAGCTAAACGAAGAGAAAGAGGAGTGGAGAAGGCAGGGAGAGAGAGGGAGGGAGAGAGGAAGAGGGAGAAACAGACGCTCATAATTCGCACTTAATTAAATCTTTAACACTAATTATCTAACCTTCGCAATATCAGTCGGCTAATGGCGCGAGTTAACTGCATTTGGTTGCCTATCGGGGAAAGTACGGTAGTATGGGGTAATTAAGATCAGAGTGCCGCGATGGACCTATGTAAAAGCCCAAGGTAATTGACAATTGCTCATATTTCACGGTCTGAATAGTGCCTGCAGGGATCGAGATGAGTGTGAGAATGCAAAATGAGAGAGAGAGAGATTATGCGAGAGGGTTCGGTACAGTACAACGTCATTCATATGCACATCTAAATTGCAAAACGTTAGGCTATTTTCCAGTGTTATAAAATCCTGTTCCTGCTACTGTTCACAAGTTAACAACAAAAAAAATGTTGGATGAAATATTTACACGTATATTGGTCCATCAGGGAGAAGATTAACCTTCTATGACTTTCCTAAGGTTTTATTAGCATAATTTACAGTTTCTTTTTAATTAGAATTTAAGTGTAATTACCCTGACTCTGTACAGTAACTAATCATATACATTTCAAACAAACATTCAGTGTTACTATTTTGATTTTTTTGTTTCAAAACGAAGATTTTTATCTCTGTATACCTGATCTGCACTCATTTATCTGAAGTGCAGATTTAATTGCAAATTTACTGTTTGGATGTAAATTATTTAATATAGCTGACTGATTTCATAAGTAAACCTTTGTAATTTATACATTTAAATAGTCTCTCCAATACTAATACTTAATAACTATTACAATCCCGTAAACTTCTTTGTGATTATGTTTTTTTATTAAATCCGTACGCTCTGAGGTGCACTCAGCCTCCTATCAAATTGAGTATCAGAGTGTCCTTGGTACTCCTGGGCACCTTGGAAAGATAAAGGCAGTCGAGCGTGGGACTGACCACCCTACCTTACTTCGTACTGTAGGTCGAGAATATGTGGATTGCTACATCCACATCCCCATGTGCCGTTCACGGCGCGTACGTATCGCACAGGGAATAACTGCAATAGCTTCTCACTTGCTAATGCAGGAATCCACTTCCTAAACGTTTACCTTACCAGTATGCCCCAACTCCGGACTTCCTGCAGACAACAGTAGGGTTACAACTGGCTTACTATAGATATATATCCTGAGTATAGTACTCAGGCACCATTTATTCGCAAAGCTGATGAATAAAACCCAGTTAGTAGGCATATAAAGCCAAAAGTAATTTTTCCAAGATTAAATTTATTATATGGAGAGAGAAAAACTATTGCGTTACATCAAAACACATTTTTTTTACGTACATGTCTCGTGTAACCAA
Source organism: Lepisma saccharinum (assembly GCA_022664845.1). Classification (NCBI taxonomy): domain Eukaryota; kingdom Metazoa; phylum Arthropoda; class Insecta; order Zygentoma; family Lepismatidae; genus Lepisma; species Lepisma saccharinum. The sequence continues at coordinate 9,832 of JAGDQP010056679.1, read as the reverse complement.
CTATGACATGCTTAACACAACATCAGTTATACTACATTCTCCTTGATGTGAATCGCTTCCAGATTTAACTTTTAAATACATAAAATTGTTCATAGTTTTTCTATTATATCAACAATCGAAAAACAATCTTTAATTCTGAAATATCCCATTTCTACAAACACGAAAGCTTTATAAACAATCGACTATGTTCGCTCTCTCATTGTCAAGATTCTATAAAAACAATTCATTCTGTTGGTATACGTCATAGTAAATACAAATTTCCTCATTTCACGTTTCATTAAACATAACCAATATTTAAATACATTTTCTTTCGCCATTCTAAACAATATAATTGAATATTTAGTCAAATATTCAGACATTAAATCTTATTTTATACAGCCAACAATGTCAATAAGATTAAAATTCGTTTTTAAATATATATTCCACATACATCCTGATTTAAATATTTTATAATATAATGTACAACCAATATCATAGCTTTACCTAATTTGTATACATTAAAAAATAAGGGTCCAAGGATAGATCCCTGTGGGACTCCCTAGATTGTATCTTACTTCCGTGTAGAAAAAAAATATGATGTTGGTTTGTTTATATTTTATTATTGTTATTTGCTTAGTTGTTCAAATAATGTTTAGCTGTACAACGCACTCAGAGTTAATTAAATTGCTTTCTAGCAGTAAATTGGGAGAATGCTGTAATGCATTTAACGTGTGAATCAATACAGAAACAGGTAAACATTTCCAGTAGTTCAAAAATGTGATATGTACGTGCTAGGGGTGTACAAAATAACATTTTTTTTTCTTTTTCAATAAATTCAAAATCAAAACTTTCGTTTTTTTTTTTATAATAAAACTTCGGTTCCTTGTTCAAAAATCTATTTTCTATCATTTTTTTTTATTTTTATTCCAAGTTTTTTTTATAATGAAATGTTCGTCTTTGTGTTCAAAGCCTGGTTCTTGTTCTGTCCAACTTGAGTTTTTGTTCAAAATTCCAGTTTTTTTGAAAACTTATGAGAAAACATTGCTTAATTTTTTATTTCTGTTGCATCTTTTCGATTCTGAAAAATAGACGAAAATCGAGTTTTGCACAGGAACCGGAAACCATAACTGGGTTTCGAACAAAATTTGAAAGCTGAGATTTGACACAGAAGTGATATATCGTTACTGTGGTTTTCAGTCTTCATCTAGTCGGTTTCAGTTTTTTATAGTGCATCCTTACTTATTCATGCAGATTGAACGCTAGGTAGTTCATTAAGAATGTTATGTTTGATTCTGTTCTAAGATTTGATTCATATTTATTTTCCTCTAATTCAAGATCATTAAGGAATTTCTAATTACCTGAAGTTTTATGACTAGAAAATAAAGGTCAAATGCAACAAACGTCATTCATATGGCACGTACAAGAGCCAGAAATTGAGATTAATAACAGATTACGAAGATCGAACCGAAGACCTCTTAAATCAAGGTAACAAACTAAATGTAGTGACCTAGATGGGTCAGATTCCACGAGACGTTTTGCAATCCCCTAAAACTAGTGACCAAATACTCAAAGAATCTTAAACATCATTGATATTAAGGGGGAAGCGCGATGTCATCTTTATTGCTTGTATTTCGCCTATTGCCAACAGGGAGACTTTCTGATTGGCTAGCGAAGCACAGAAAGAAAAACTCTTTAGGAAAACCTTTTGATCTCCCTCTGAAGGGTTCCTTGTCGTAGCCTTGGTGATTTATGAGACGATTTGCAGCATTCCTCGGACATCTTCAGTTGTTTCCCGCTGGAACAAACCCTCACCCTCACCTTGATGATGCTTTTCTCCTCTCATCCAGCGCCTCACTTCAGAAGAATCTCTCCTCCCTCCTCTTAATATATGGAATACTTGAAGGTATGTTGTCAGAAGTCAGCAATCCATTTGTTTCTGGTGGGGAACCCACCCTGTTTGAACGGCCTCTTGTGTGACGTGTGTTATCTGCATGGAAGATCTCGCCCCCCTTTCAGACGTGATTCTTGTGAACAAACTCTTCGACCGCCAAAGATAAACCATCACTCACAAAAATGTTCATTCTATCTTCGATATGAAGTTGAGAATGATAACGGTTGAAGTGGTTATCATCCCGAGTTTTCTTCCATAACTTTTGTGCACCACTTTATAACACCTGCCCAAAGTTAAATTGGTACTGCGCTAACAATTGAATTTTCTTTTCATTGAACTGAATGTAAAGTAATTGAATAAAGTAGCAGCCTAAACTATTCACAATTTCGAGCGCTCCACAAACACTCATCCGAGATTGAGATGGGGAAGTTATCAGCCAAGGCCTTTGTTAAAGGCAGGGTTGATTGATTTAAATCGCGATTTTGTTTTTTTAATCAACGAATTAAATCAAAAATAGATTATTTTTTTTTTAAAAAAGTAGAAATAAAGTTCAGTATTATTAATCATTCTGTGATTTGAATCATATGTACGAGTAAGCTTGAAGTTTACCCTTTAGTCTTTACGTGATGATAGACTCTTATGATGTAAACCAAATCCAAAGTGGTCGATCTAGAATTTAACGAATTATTTGATTGATTCATTTTCATTGGCGAAATTTTAGAAGAGAACATAATAATCCAATTCACATTATAAGTTTACAATTTGTATTACATCGTGAATTAAATCGTGATTTTTTTTCAAAGTACCATCTCGGTATTAGCTTATTGAGGCTGGAGAAAAAAACTCAGGTTGGCCGGCGGTAGCGGAACTCAAGCCGACGCTGCCTCTCGAGTTCGTAATTGTCATCGCCGGGGGCTGGGTAACAATTCAGTTCAGTTATCTATCTCTGCAAATTTAAGTCATTGTATTATATTTCCTGCCGCTGATAAATTTCTAGCATATTGGATTCTTAATAACTAGCTCGTAATTAAGTTCTAATCTAAATATTATTTTCCTATTTGCGAGTATTTACTTTATATTTGCAGCTCTTTTCATAAATTACAGCAAGATAGAATTTATTACCTTAAATGAAACCTGCCATTTTACCAATAATCACAAAGATTCCGGTCACTTGAAAGCATTCTAGCTAAAAATCACAAAACATTTGAGTAAGTGGGAGAGGGCACATGTCACATCCCAATGAGAACTGACATTTTACTTCATATAAACAGTGTTTGCCATCTAGTGTCTCATAACATAATGACTGTGCCTGTGGCATGTATTTTTTGACTAGTAAAATGGATACCATAGGTACAGCCATTACGGAAGGAGACGCTAGATGACGCAAGCGGTCTGTTTGAAGTAAATTGCCAGTTTCCATTGGGATATAGGATGTGCCCATTTTCAACTGAACCCCTAATTTCAGGATATAAGCCTGGTTAAACCAATCTTATTTTAATAATCCAGTTTGGCATCAATATATTCTGTTTACTGTTCATTAATGATGTGTGTAAACACTATGCTTACCCTTAATAACCCTGGCTTGACTGCACTAAACCTTGTGGCATGTGTCCCTTTTCCACTGACAAAATGTGTCTTCTTTGGGACTTGCATATTTCGATTTATTTTAGTATTAAAATGGCACCTTCTTCAGGCAGTCATTGCGGGAGGACACGCTATATATATCATAAGCTGTCTGTTTTACGTAAAAGGTAAGTTTTCGCTGGGATGTGGCATATGCCCTTATTTCACTGGGGCATTCAATTAAAGTCAATGATTGAGTCATTATCTACTTTAAGTAATGCAAATAGGTATGAAAAAGTAAGGTTGACCCAATCAAGTGAAAATATGTTTCAATAAACTGAAAGGGCACTCATTAATTTTAAAGGCGCATAAGCTTTACAAGTGGCATGTCATTGTCTATCAGAGTTGCTAATAATGTCTTGTGATTTTTTATAATTTACAGCCATTAGCCATTATACCGTAGGCAGGGTTACTAATCATTATACCATATGGGCGATCGCCTAAAGCACCAATTCTGGAAGGCGGTAAGTGCTTTAATTACGAGGGTCATTTAGATTGAAGTGGCAACATATAAAGGAAATGGAAATGAAATATGTTACTCACGTGAACATGGTTACATTCCCTCGGTGTAGTCCTCGCATGTCTGGTAAACACGTTTCGAGATATCTGGCAGACGTTGGGTACCATTGTGAATGTGAGAGGGTTTCGAGGGAGCGCCCTGAGGTACGAACAATGCTGGGAATATCACGGAAACGTTATCCCCGAAGTGGTTCTTTCGTTTTGGGGAACAAATCAAAATCGCAGGGGCTCATATCCGGTGATTATGACGGGTGCTCCAGTATCCCCTTGTTTTCTGGTTGGAATGTCGAAATATCTTACCACGCGAATGTCGATCGATTTTGCTGTAGTACGGCCAATCACGATCGATATCCGCGCCATGATGACAAGACTTCCTTGTACTGCTAAGCTCGTGAGAGCAGATTTTTAAAATTAATAAAATCACGTAAGCTATACGCTCCATAATGAGACAATACAAACTTGTAGGGTCCTACCAATAGAACATGACATTACACAAATTGATTGGAATGAAATTTTCTTCTGCTACGTTAAATGGAAAAAGAGTAAAAATGTAGGATAGGATATATTTATTATTGGTAAAGATATTGATAATAAAAACTTACGTAGTGTAGTGGTTCTCAACCTTTTTGGTTTAGTGGCACACCTCTGATCCTGATCAATCATTACTGTACACCAGACGGTAGAAGTATTGGAAGAAGTAGCCTTCAAAGACAGGAATACTTAAAGAATTCTCCGCTAGCTGGTGCTGTAGTCACCTCCACTTTTCATGCTCAAAAATACTGGCCATGGTCACGCCAGAATTCTCGACTGTGTTGATGTAATATCAGTATACTACTGACTAATTCATTTCGATTCGTGGGAACCCTGGTCAGTTCTCGCGACACACCGGTTGAGCATCATTCACAGAGTGTGTCCAGGTCTGCTGCGACTGATTGACAAGTGCTTTCTCTATTTTTCTCTGTAGTGCCATTGATGAGCGATATCATTATGATGTTTCATTTATTACAAGTGATAGTGGTTGTGGTGGAGAAGGTTTGTAGATAAAGGAATAAACGAAAAGTTGTAGTTTCCATGGTAACGGTACACGAAGAGAATAGGATTTTCATGAATTACGCAAGAACGGCTGAACCGATTACAACCAAACTCTGTATTCTGATAGAGTGGACAATCCTCGTGTTTTAGCCTCACCACAACTTCCCCATTATTATCGTTTCCATAGTAAGGAGACTCAATTACTATAACTGTACGGGCAAGATTCGGTGAACGACAGGGGTAAGGTACCTAGACTCGGATACCGAACTCATGGAACGTGGTAGCACTAATATCCCAGTTGATGGTAATGGGGTCCCTGTTCGGGCGCCATATGTAACGGGCAAGATTCGGTGAACGTCAGGAGTAAGGTACCTTACCCTGTCGTTCAGCGAATCTTCCCCGTTTCATAACTTATATTGGCGCCTCAAGTGAGAACGTTTAGACTAATTTGCTTCAAACTTGACATGATTGTATAGGGTCGAGTCCTTAAGACTTGAACCATATTAGAATGTCAAACCATGATGACAAGACTAAATTATTAAATACATATTCGACCATTATGTAGAAATCATTGAATCAATTTCAGACAAACTTTACATAACGATGTAAGACAGTTCTATTAAGCCTTAGAATGTTAAGGAATGTTTCCATAGTAACGATATTCTCTCTCAATAACCATAGTAAGGAATATATATACATTGAACACCTGCTGTTTTAATTGGGCTATCGGAGTGGAATAAATGTTGATTGGCTGAGAATGGCAGGCGAAGCTTGCGATTCTAGGTTTCTGCCAGGATCTTCAGTTTAGGGAGTGTAAAGTCAAAATCGGGAGGGTGTAAGCGAAGTTTTGCACTGTTTCTATTGATTTTTCACTGCAAAAGAATTTTAGGTTGGGGGAAGAGGTGTTGTTGAGAATTTTGGAGTGATCGCCCCACATGTGCAGGTCTGGCGGAATCACTGGGTGATACACAATTCGGCGGATATTGACGACATATCCGCCATAGCGATATCATGCATGTGTGTACGTATATGTGTGTTTTGTATATGTAATTTCCAATGTTAATTGTACAATATACAGTAGTCAGGGCGACAAGTGAAGTACATGCATATGCTATGACGAGATATTAGGTATGACGTAAAGTAGATGGGCAACCACAAATGTAATAGGATATGACGTCATACATATTCATTGAGATACATTTAAATATTTGGCATTCTAATTGAGCTATCGGAATGAAATAGCGATGATTGGCTCAGCATAGAAAACGAAGCCTACAAGTTCATTCAAACTGTCGATAACCTGTCACGTGATACACTTTGCCTCCACCATCTTGGTAGATTTCAATATCTCCCGTTTTACTAGGTGTATTGAGCTGCAGAAATACGGTCTGAAATTGGGACAAATAACTTGAAATTGCAATCACGAAAGAGATAGGGTATGACATCACACAATTTCAAATCACCAAATAATATTTTACGCATAATGTAATTTCCAAAGCAAATATAGCAGAGATATTTTTTTTGTGGGGGGTCTTATTTAGTGATGAGGTACATAAAAATTATTTCAAATTCATGTTTCCCATATCGAGATCGGAGAAAACAGGTTGCGCCGGGACGATCAAACGACCCCCTAACCCCTAGGGCCCCATTCTAATTTTTAAAGAAAATGAAGTTATGCTAGAAACGTGGAATAAACGAAGTTCGGATCAGAATGGCAACGCGAAAAATAATAGCTATCTCAGAATAGCAAAAATGTGTGACGCCATTTATTTACAGCGGCCATTTTGAAAAATCTTTATATTTTAATATCTCGCGTTCTAATTGTTGTATTAAGATGGATTAAACGAAATCTTACTCAGGATTGCATCCTCAAAGTCTAAGTCCAGTTGGAATAGCAAACATATGCTACATCACAAAGTGCAAGCCGCCATCTTGTGAATTAATTAACTTTGTATATCTTCCATTCTAGTACTCACATCGAGATGAAATCAAGAAAGTATAGGTCAGAATATCATCGAAAACGTTATAGACCTATGTTAATAAGGATAACGTGTGACGTCAAATACTTTCCGACCAAAATTTTGAGAAATATTTACATTTTAATATTTTGGAATCTAATGGTCGTATCAAGATGGAAGAAACGATTTCTTGTTCATAACTGCATCCGAAAGAAGAAATCCCAATGAGAGTGGAAAAAAATGTGACGTAACAAAGTACTTGTCGCCATCTTGGGAAATAATTAGATTTTATATTTCACATTCTAATAGGGATATTGAGATGAAGTAAACGATTTGTAGTTCAGGTTGCCACATGCTTAAGGAAACGTAAAGCATAATTGGGGCAAATATTCCCCTGTCCCCTACCCGAAAGCTGTATTTCAACCACGGCAATTTATTAGACTTACAGTTTTTCTTTCGCCCAGCTTACTCCTATCCTATTTACTTGGATGTAAACTACTCTCATTAAAATTAATTTGTGTCTGTGACGACATTCTTACTTCCAGACAAAATAATCCGTTTCGCACTATAAACGTCAACTCGCTCAGCTCAATTTTGTATACATCGCCAAAAAAAATAAATAATGAATGCATCCTATTCTGTGCAAATTTGATATTGAATTTGTAAATATATTTGTTCTTAATCCGTGGGTTGTAGTGAATAAAATTCTGAAACAAACAGAAGGATCGATGATTGGTTATCACCTACAGAAAAAAAAAAATGGACGCTGTGTTCGTATGGCATTACGTTGTAAACATTATCGGAAAATTTCACACTCACTATCGTTAACAAGCTGTTAATGTGGTTCGCATTCAATTTGTAACAGCTGTTACATTTCATATTGCAAATTGTATTATTATTTTTTACACTTTCTCCACAGTACGTAATGCAAAGTATGTATATATGTATATGTGATGATCAGCATTTTCATTACACACTCAATCGTTTGTTATTGTTTGTTAATTATTGCCTGTCCAATGAACTGACTACATTTCGCTTGGCATATGTCATAGTGAATATTACCAGTGAACAACAATCAAATCATCCTAGTGAAAAAGAGAAGAAATAATATTTTCTTTTATTTTGATGTGAATACTATGTTGCTCACTTTTTATATAAAAGAAAGAGCAATGCCTCCCCGCGGCCCCGCCATACATTTTTCTTTTGATTTTTGAGAGATTTTTTTTGTAAATCGTTGATTATGAATTAACGGAGAGGAAGAAAAATTAGTCCGAATTAAGGACTCGTTATGAGTAAGCAGAGCTAATTCGTTCGTGCTCACACCCTACACATATGTATCACTCCGCGCTGAAATATAATTGGTCTTAATAAGTTATAATTGCTGTGCTGATTTACATTTTAATTGGTATGGTTTCTCTCTCACTCTTTCACCCCTCAGCCAGAGAAATAATTGGAGTGTATTAGAAAACACTGAAGCCATTAAATAATCGTGTATTGTTTACTCACGGTACCTCTCACCATTCTAGGAGGAGACTTTCCCTGAAATGAATTGTCTAAGGGCAAATAGATAAAAAGAATTTGCAAATAGAGATATCTGTTTCACCGTTGCCTCATTATCTTTACTACATTTGCTACATATGGAACAAATACTACTGTCAAGTTGACCTGCTTAGTTTAGTTTATATCCAAACCTGTTTGGAAGCTTAGCAGATTGAAAAGATACTTTAAAATGTTCAGTAGCCCGAATGACTGAAAATTGACCCAGCCCAAGTTCTCTTGAGCAAAATATAATCTTCTTACTTTTTTTTTTTTTTAATACCCTAACGTCTTCATAAAATATAGCGGGAAAGTATTAAGGAGTCAAACTGGATCAAAATAATTTGTGCTTCCCAGTTGTCGATCCGTACTTCTTCAAAATAAATCTAGAAAAAAAAAATTATAGGGACAGGAATGAACAATACCTGAATAGTGGTGTGTACCTCATTCTCTTTCTTTCTTTCTTTCTTAAGTTCAATGGTGATTTGCAGAATCTTTCTCTAAAAGCGTTTCTGAAGTCTCTAATTTCTTCTTTCGTAGCCAGTTTCAATAATTTGGGAAGTGATTGAATTATATATAAAAAGGACTAAGAAGACTGTTAACGTAGATTCCATAAAATGCGACGAAGCAACAATTCTAGGTGTAGTATTGTTTCATTCACACAAAACTCAATCATACTTCACTCAAGGCTAGTTTTAATATATCATTAAATCAATATTTAACGTTATCCACTCATTCGGGATTATTCTCACACTTAAAACTAAGCCGCTTCATTGAGAATGCGCTTATACTACAAGAATAGAAAAAATATAGGTGACATAATTTGCTATCTACTTCTCATTCTTCCTAAAGGTGCAGTTTCGTTTGTGCGATTTTCGCATACGAAGATCGCAAGCAACTGCTGAACGCGGTACTGCATTGACACGTTGAAGGGAAATCAGTGAAGCCGGTTTGGTTTGCGCGTCGGACGCATGGTGTCGCTAGTAACTGTTGCAACGACTCCTTCGAAGAGCAGTCAAGCTGCAGTAATCGCATGCGTTGTAGAGTGTTTCATTCGGGTTTTCTTTGAATTTAGAACTATTTTGTGCCAAATATGAACTTCAGCAGAGTTGATAATTAAAAGCTACGTCAAGAATGCACGAAAATCCTATAAAATTGTTGGTAAAACCCGAAACAAAGAGACTATATGCAAAGATGTGATTGTTCTCTAGTAAGTTTGATGTTCGATAGATGGCAGCAGAGTTTTGTGGCAGCCTGAAGTAACTATATTGTTTTATATTGACTGGAAGTTGAG